>JBBPRA010000163.1:0-48347 GCA_038092775.1 Boletus rubescentipes | reverse complement strand
CACGGGCGATCCAGCCATCGCGGTAAAGCAACCCTCCCACACCAACGATGTGGTTCAGACAAAGGCACAGCGCCTCCGCGCACGCATCCAGTTTGCGACGCTCTGCTGGACGCTCTACCTGGCGGGCTGGAACGACGCCACGACGGGTCCACTGTTGCCACGGATCCAGAAAGTCTACAACGTGCGTGTCCTCGTGTGCGTGCGCGTGCCCTCAGTGACCGGAATGCCTTGACAGGTGAATTTTGCGGTGGTATCCCTGATTTTCGTGTTTGCTTGCGTGGTGGGTGTCGTCTTGACGTTTTCCGTCGGTGGCGGCCCCGAAATGTCGGATGTTAACGGCATCAAAGGGGTTTTTGACAGGCGCGTTCTCAAACGTGGTGTTGAACGATCGGTATGGGTTTGGCAAGGTCAGTGCATGTCGTTTTGGCAGGGGTCTTGGGGATGCTGACGTGCAGAGTCTTGCACGATAGGTTATCGTCCTCGGTATGTTTCTATGCTTCCTACGAGGAAGCAAGCGTAGACGTGTTTACTGTGTTGCTTTCCAGGATCTGTGCTGCAAGTGATCGCGTATGCCATCGAATCCGCCGCCTTGCCATTTCCAGCGTTCGTACTGGGGTATGCCATCAATGGCATCGGCTTGGCATTGCAGGTCCGTTGCATGTTCCGCGTGGTCTCTGCGGTTGCTAGATTGCATTCTAGGACGCTCAGGCAAATGGTTTCGTGGCCAGCCTCAAGGACAATGCTGAAACTAAAATGGGAATCTTGCACGCAGTACGCCTTCTTCCTTTGTCCGTCGAACATTGCTGAATCAGCGTAGGCTTACGGTGGGTGTCATATGTTGCACCTGGGCGCGGTACTCATGCATGTAACGTCAAGGCGCCGGGGCGCTGTCGTCTCCGCTCGTGGCAACACAGTTTGCTCAACTTCCACGCTGGTCTTTTCATTATCTGACGTCATTGGCAATCGCGTTGATAAACACTGTCCTTTTGATTGCAGTCTTTCGCTTGAAGAGCCAGGATGGTCTGTGTTTCCCATGACCTCCTCGTTTTCCCTGCTCACATTGCGCAAAGAGTGTTTGACTCAGATCGGACAGCCGGCAGGGGAACATAGCGAGAATGAAAACAGTCACTTTAGACAGATATTTGCGTTGAAGGATGTACACCTCCTGGCGGTGTTCATTCTTGTCTATGTTGGCGTCGAGGTTACCCTCGGAGGTATGTCTGTTGTGGCATCTGTACACTCTGTACCGGATTCACGAGGATGTTCAGGCTGGATCGTAACGTATATTATCGACGTCCGTGGAGGTGGACCATCGTCTGGGTATATATCATCGGGATTTTTCGGAGGTGTGTCGCGTCCAGGCGATGTCTGACCGTCACCCACTTGTCAATGAACAGGTTTGATGACGGGCCGTGTTGCCTTGTTGTGGCTCAACAAAAAGGTAGGTCTTCTGGATTTATGGCTTTGCCTTGTCACACTCTAACCCTTTCAGGTGGGAGAACGGAGGGTTCTATTCATTTACGCACTCCTTGCCATTGGATTAGAGCTGGTCATCTGGTTGGTACCCTCGTTGATCGGTGACGCTGTGGCTGTTTCGATCATCGGTGTCCTACTGGGACCGATGTACCCGATCACGATGAACCACGCCGGACGCGTGTTACCAGCTTGGCTGCTGACCGGTAACGTTCCTCGCATCACTATACAGAGATGCGGTACTTATGTGTATGTAGGCTCGATTGGATGGATCGCTGGGTTCGGTCAAGCGGGCTCAGCGCTGTTGCCGTTCATGACGGGCGCGATCGCGTCCAAGACGGGTATTAGCGCTTTGCAACCCTTGTGCGTGTAATCGTCTCTGTTTGGCGGGGCTGCTCTGGAGCTGATGTGTCATGTACAGGTTGGTGGCGATGATGGTGTTCATGATGGTGCTCTGGGCGCTCGTTCCCAGAAAGGGTTCGCGGCGCACGGATTGATGACGAGGCCAAAAATGTACTATACACGGTTATGAAGCGTTTATGCATTCGTCTTGTTCTGATCATCTGATGCGATATCACTCACCGTAAATCGCGGACACCAAGGTGGTCAAAGAGAAGCAGCACGGGTTTTGTTCTTCGAAATACCCCGCAATCATGAGAAGGTTATACGTGGTCAATGAAAATTTCTCGAGGCAGGCAAGGTCTCATGTCTGGATGCATATGCATCCTCCCAAAGTTAATACGAGAAGCTTATTCGACGAAGGTTGGAATGGTGAGTAATCCTGTTTGATCCTCGGGGCAGGCCACATTTCCAGAATCTCCGTCACAAGCTACCGAGGTCCACGTAGTCGTGATGAATGTTCACAAGGTCTACGAACCGATTGGCATGCATACCAATCGCTCTTATACCCGATTTCTCAACGACATTGGTGCAGCCTACGACTTGTTTAGTACGGAGGAAACTTTGAAATTGTGACGGGACACTTGACAGGGACGCGAAATTCGACTTTGCGTTCCAAGGCGCCTGCCAGTGGCTGGGTCCCTTAGTAATTCGGTTCCAAAGTTACTGTACCATCCACAATCACATTTCGCCGCCGTTTTCTTTCCATTCTACACCTGGCGCAAAGTAAGAACTTGATCCTTCCTCTCGGTAACTACCCGTCTCTTGCTGGTTTGATTGACCAACATTCCATCATTTTATGCGTAAATTTATTTATCACATATTCCCTTCTCAAGCCCGGGACTTGGCTGTGATGGAGTAGGACCTTCAAGAAAGGTAAAACCTTCGAAGAGACTTTTGGTTGTGTGTAGTCTTAACCACGCGCAGCAAACTTACGAGACGATATCAAGTGCGCCCCATCGAACGTGACACTGGCAACCGTTCCCTATTCATAATATCTGCGAGTCCACCTCCTTCGGGCGTTGTCGTCCATAATGCATGGCTTCCGATAGTTCAAGGGCCTGAATCGCGCTCTCTACGATATATTTATATCTCCAGCAGAGGCCGTTCAGGTGCGTTAATGACTTGGTCAGTGAATGGGTGAATCAACCCTTCGCATTCTAGGATCATAATCGCTGCCGCAATCCGTCAATTGGGGTCTCCAAGGCCGCTGCCCAATTGCATATTAATACATTATGCCATGATGAGTCGGTTGATGATGGCATGCTTTTCAAGTTAGTTCAAATTATCTGACTGAATAATTTCGTGGTGTATTCTGATGCTGACTCCGACAGTCCGACTGACGTATTAAGCTTAACTGTTCTCAATATACCGGGCCCGTTCGAAAAAAAAAATTAGTTCACGTCATCTAACCAAGTAATTCTCATGGCGGGTCTTCTGACTGAGTTGACGAACAGTCTAACTGTTTTCAGTATACTGTTGGCTTGTGATGGAATATTGTGTACTACGTTAAAAGGTGCATGGATCGCTCACAATGTATGGTTATCTCAACTGAGGTCAGTTGCGCCGAGCACGGAGCATATCACGTACATACGATCAGCCTTCGAGGAGTTACGTGAGAGCCGACCGAAGTAGTACGTAGGGTTACTTGCCAAGACCATATTCGGTTCGCGTCCAAGGATGGAGGCCATCCCGACTAGCATTTATGTGAATCGGACGGCATACCTTCCGCAACTTGATAGCAGGCTGATGGGCTGACGTGTTCAATCTAACTGCTAGTAGTTAGTCTGAGACTTCAGCCGTTACGCCCTATGCCCTGCCATTATTCGCAATGAAAGATCGGAAAGGGCCCATGGTGAGAGTTTACTTGCTGTTGCATCTTCAGATGATAAGGGTAATGGAATGAAACACAGTATTTCACAACTCAATGAACCATCCTATGTCACGTAGCCTTGGACCATCTCGAGTTAGAAGGCTCCGGGGCCAGTGAGCAACCTCAAGGACGGCATTACTCGACTCACCACCAGTATCCGCTGCACCTGGATGACAATTCCGTTGAAGGAAAACACGGCGGTCATTAATCGCTAAAGTTGACGCCAGACGAAGAGGACCATATCCAGAGACTTTCAAGCTGTTCGGGCCCACTTATCGGACCAACATTATTTTCGCATCTACTTAAGCGATCAGAAAAAGTGTCTTACAATATGACTTGGCGATGGAAGGTGCTTCCAAATGGAGAATGAGTAATGAGTAATATATACCCTCTTCTTTCCTTGGCTATTCGTTGTCAAATATCACGGAGCGGCCTCTGTGTGGGACCAAGAAGCACCCGAATAACATAGTCCCATTAGTCGATATTGGGAACTGCCCACTTCGCCAGAAGGTATAAATACTTCCTGTTATTTGTCTTGCTCAACCAAGCACTCGAGCTCACCTCCAGTCTTCTATTCCCAACTCCCTCGCGATGCGTTTCTCGTTCTTCGCTGTCCTCTCTGGTCTGGCTACGCTCGCTGTTGTCAATGCCTTGCCAGCTGAGAACTTGCAGCGCGGCGCCCCTTCCAAGGATATTTCTAAACTTACCAAGGATGATCCTCAGACACCGTCGCCCGACAGTCCAGACCCAGACTGCCTAGGTGTAAGTCTAGTTTGTTATGCCAACAAGTAATGCATGTTCACCATCATGATGGCAGAGCCCGCCTGTTGATCCCCTCCCTTGAATTGGCAACTCAACACTCCAGTGGTAGCCACATAGTAAATCTCTTACCGGGGTGGGGGGAGGAAGAGTAGTGTGTTGGATAACAGTATCGGTCTGTTGGGTTTTTGATGGTGCCCTCAGTTTTGTCTTCAGTTTGTGGAAGGGAAATGTGGAATACGAACATTTGGATTTCTGCTATCGTTCAACCAGATCAATAACTTGGAGGAATATTACTGCCGTCTTCAAACAATCAGATGCTCGTCCGAATCGACATTCAAGTTCCATAAAGCTGCCCATCACTTGTGACTTGTGCAACCTTATCCGAATCAGGATAGCAGTGCTTGGGACACGGCGAGGTGGCCTGGGCGGGTATCTCTGCGGGGGGTGAACAAAGCACACTGGAGCGAGGGACGAGAACAAACCTGGCACTGTGCCCACTGCACACGACGAGCCATTGGTTCACATTGTGAATCCTGCATGTATGCGACGAGGATGAGCATGCACATGGTGTTGAATTGATGGAATATTCGCACAGACCCCCAAACAGTCCCAATGTCTGTCTTGCCTGGGCACGCAGGGGTATTGTAAGCGACCAACCGCCGCACGCATAGCCGTTACACCAAAAGGTAGAATACTGAACGGATATCGTTCAGTATTGCGGACGGTATGTACTAGTTACGGGTCCTAGGTAAGCCAGCGTGCTTACAGGTATCTGTCGGTCGAAGGGTCAGGGGACCGCATACGATGAACGTGATCGTGTACCCTACAACACGTCTGAGCAACCACGATGCTTGCTCGCACCTGGAACATGTTCCAACACCATCGTTGACGCCCACGGGGCCAAAGAGGTGCAGAGAAAACGACACGGCGCTCGTTGTAGTGTCGAGGATGTACTTTTGAGAAATTTATTTCTCTTCCCATGTCCAGTTCCTGCAAATAACATTTATACTGCTTGAGTCGGTGCTCTTGTTGCTCGTGAACGGGTTTCGGGTCGTAGGAGTGCACAAAATTGGCAAGAGAAAGGGAGGGCGAGCAGGATTCATCAACTCACTGAGAAGAGGTCCGGACACCAAATCAACAAACCGCACACCTTTCCTAATCAATCCTGTTTTGTTGCGACCGTAGTCGAGCGTCCTCTGGGTAGGGTACACTCCGCAAATTTTATTGGAGCAACTCCAACCATCAGTGTCAAGAATGTCGACGACCAACCGGAGGTCGCGCGAAACCTCGCACGTCCGTTTCATTGCGTGTCCAGTCACTTTAACACTAGTACATCGGGGAAATCTTTGAAGGCGAAGCATTTAAAGAGAAGTTTGATCGTAGTGCTGATCACGCGAAGCAAACCTACAAGACTTTTTATTTCGTCGGTGGGCTGACGTATCTACTATCGTTTACTGGTTACTGCAACGCGATAAGGTTTATAGATACATCGTGGTTATCAGTTGCAAACTAACCGTTGCTATCGAATTCGCACGCACTGTCAGAACGCAGGTGTTACGTTTCCGTTTGATACACGCCGTATTTGCAGATAACGACAGTCTGCACCCCATTCCTTGTCAGTCAAGGAGCCAGAGAGTGAAGGCCGGGATAACTACCCTGGTAGTAACTTGAAGTGGGATGGATAACTTTTGGGTTTCCCACGCTGGTCGCTCGCACTCGGCCGTGTCCCGCTGCTCAGCCCGCCCGCACTGTGAGCCTCAGGACTAGCGAATCACAGATCGCAGCGGGGCGTTTCAGGTGGCGATATGACAGGTTTACGACCAAGTCAATGACATGGAGTCTAGATTTGTGCTGATACGCGGTGCGAAACGCCCGTTCACCCTCCTTGTCGCGACGTGGCATCAAAGGAAAGCTAATCTCCCGCATGCAGTCCCTTCGGTAGGAAGGCAGTCGTGCCTACTCTTCTAAGGAAGGAAAGCCGCGTGGCTTTCGAGGTCACACGGTTACGGGTCGCTCACTCCTTATCCTTCCGAGCTGATGAACCGGGTGTACTCGACGAGCGTTGAGATGGTAAGCGCAATATTGTTCCGTTGGAGCTGTGGTTGATCGTCCTGGGTTAGGCTACAACCCCAGAATACCCACCGCACACCGTCATCCGGAACATCGAAGAAACCAACACCTGTGCCAAGGTCGAGCAATCGGAAAACCTTGGTCCGAGTGATTTTCCGGATCCCCCCCATCGCATGTTCATCTCGTTCCGTGCCAACATTCACTTTGCAACACTCTGCTGGGCCGCACTTCTTAACGGATGGAACGATGCCTCCAACGGACCGCTGTTGCCGAGGATCCAGCA
The DNA here is from genome assembly GCA_038092775.1 of Boletus rubescentipes. Classification (NCBI taxonomy): domain Eukaryota; kingdom Fungi; phylum Basidiomycota; class Agaricomycetes; order Boletales; family Boletaceae; genus Boletus; species Boletus rubescentipes. Next base: position 41,487 of record JBBPRA010000163.1, on the reverse strand, counting down.
GGTGTATCATGTATGCTCTCGTTTCGGTCAGTGATGTCATTCTGAACGGAGAGACAGGTTGGGTACGCCACGGTGTCATTGATATTTGTCTTTATGACGTTGGTAAGGAGACGGCGCCAAGGTCTGGCCATTTAATTCAATCTTTTGTGCATGAAATACAGGGATACATCACTGGGTCCATCTCAAACATGTTCCTGACGGAATGGATCGGTTTTGGAAAGGTCGGTAGCACCATTTCCCTACTATCCGTGCTCTTTCTTTGGCCGACGCTCTCCCGTTAGATTCTCGTGATAGGTACCGTATCGCCGTCTGGAATCGTTCGCGCCTTGATCATCGTTTCTAGGATCACTTATCCAGCTCGTTGCATATTCCATCGAAGCAGCGGGGGTACCCTTCCCTGTCTTTCTTTTTGCGTACACCATCAACGGCTATGGAATTGCTTTGCAGGCAAGCGAGATGGTTTCTTGTCTTCGCGTGCTCATTGGCATTCTCTCCCAAGGCTGCCCAAAATGTCGGATACGTCGTCCGCTTTAGGGACAATCCCGGGCTCTGGATGGGTTTGCTCATGGGAGGTATGATCAGAATTAGACGTCCTGTTGGCTGCCTTGTCGATGCTGACGTCCTCGTTCATACCATGCATAGCATACGGTGCGCGCGATTCGCTGTAATTTGTCCTTCCATTGGTTCTCATGATCAGTTCCATACATAGGCGTTGGTGCACTCTTATCACCCTTGTCTGCCACCTTCTTTTCTCGGGCACCGCATTGGTCATATCACTACTTGACGTCCCTTGGCATCGCGTTGTTGAACACCGTTTTTTTGATTGGCGTCTTTCGGTTGAAACGCCAAGACGGTCCGTATGCTATGGTGCACGTTGCGCTTGATCCCTCACCCTCGAACACGTAGAATGTCTCGCAGAAATCGGAATCAAGGACACGGTGAAAGGGACGAGCGAACAGAGTGGGTTTCGCCAAATTTTGGCGCTCAAGGACGTGCACCTCCTTGCTGCGTTTATTCTTTTCTATGTGGGTGCTGAAGTGACGCTCGGTGGTACGTGCGCTCTGGTGTACACATAATTTCTGATCATGATCGGCGTCACTAGGATGGATCGTGGCGTATATCATCGACTTCCGACACGGGGGGTCGTCTTCAGGGTACATTTCGACTGGATTTTGGGCAGGTGCGTTTTCTTGCGTTGGGGGAGAAGCCTCATATCCCCCACTTACGTCGCCAAGGTCTGACCATCGGTCGGGTGGCGCTGCTCAAGGTAAACAAGCTGATCGGCGAACCGCGCGCGTTGCTTGTCTACGCCCTCCTCGCGATCGGGTGAGTGCTCGATTCTTCGTTCCTCTCCTGGACTAACATCTTTACCATTATCATTCCTTGCCATCGGCACACATCTGGTCTCAGGCTCGAACTCTCTGTCTGGTTCGTTTCCTCCCTCGTTGGCAACGTCATAGCCATCGCATGCATCGGTGTGTTCCTCGGACCAATGTACCCCCTCGCAATGAACCATGCCGGGCGCGTTCTCCCCCAATGGCTCCTCACCGGGGCCATCGGGTGGATCGCAGGATCTGGACAGGCGGGCTCGGCCTTGATCCCGCTCGCCATGGGGGCGATCGCGCAGAGGGCGGGTATAAGAGCGTTGCAGCCTGTGTATGTGCCCTATTCCGTGTTTATCTTTTCTGGTTGCCGTTTTGACCCGGGTGCGTGCGTGTAGACTCGTGTCCGTGTTCGTGATCATGACGATCTTGTGGACGACGGTGTCGAGGGTAACTATGCGTTGATTACAGCGTCACGGTTGGTTTCGGTTTCAGCTTCAGAATGGCGGAGGGGAGGGGGTCGTCACCGCGAAAGAGAAATAGTATCTGTTAGCGACTTCATTCAAGTTCTTCAGCGAGGTTCAACTCGCGCAGCACAGCATTTGCATAGGGCAAGTGAGCTGAGTAGGGTGATCGGGGAACTAAATAGCTTCAGCAACAGACAAAAGGGTCCAGACTCGTTATTGCAATACGATTAGATGTTCACCAAATTCCGTTCTATGTTATGGCCACAACTACTTGCAGCCTTGACGCACCTATCAGTGTTGTAGACTCGTTTCTTTCCCATCGGTCCACCGAATTCACCAAAGAGGTAACTTTTCGTTGTTTTCAAACAAGGACGATCGAGTACGACAGAATGGATGTTGTGGGTTGGTTCAGACAAAACATACCCGTGGCGTGCGAGTTTGCTCTCAAAAATGTCTCGATCTGGGCTCCGGTGAATGTTCACAAGGTTGGCGAATCGATTCAAGTTGGCATGCATACCAATCGCATTTATCCCTGATCTCTCAAGGCGTTGATGCAGCCTACGACTTATTCGGTTGGGAGGAAACTTTCAAGCTGCGATTGGTCTCTTACCAGGGAGCTCAGGCGAAATCCAACTTTATGGAAAGGTAAAATCCTTGAAGAGACTTTTGGTTGTACTAGTAGTTCTGACAGTAACCCGCAGCGAAATTACAAGATGACATCAAGCGCGCCTCATGAAACGCGACAGACGTTTTCCATTCTTAATGCCTGTGACTCTACCTCCTTCATAACGCCCAAAGTGCACAGCTTCACGATGGTTTAAGCGCCGGGGATCTTGCCCTCTACGATATATTTCCAGCAGTGCCCGTTCAGGTGCGCTAACGACTTGGTCAGCGGATGGGTCGTCCCTCGCACCCTAGGATGATCGTCGCGGGCACATCCTCACTCGATTCATTTCTTGAGGTCAATGTGGAGTGTTATTATCTCGAGTGTGATACCGAGCGTGCTGGTACGTCACTCAATTTTTTTCCCCCTCTTGACCCTCGCTGAGGTCACGGTGACTGACCCGCCACGTTCGAATCCTTGAAGCACCGCCCCAAACACAAATCGCTTGTCTTGGGTCTTATCAGCAACAAATGAATCCACTGAGCTCGAGAACAAGGCGCTCCTCAAGGTACACGTGTCCGACGGTGCACGCCGCATCGGCCAATTGGAATACTACCTCGGAGTTACTAAGTTGTATTGTTGTATGTCTCAAATTATCTCATTAACTGAGTAATTTCGTGGTGCATTTTCTGATGGGTTGATGGACAGACGTACCAAATCTTAGAATCCCTTCTCACTATACTGGGACCGTTCGTTACGCGAACTTGAACAAAGTTCAAGTTCTCTAAGTGAGCAATTTCGTGGCGGTCTTCTGATCAGTGGCCACGGGCCAGTTGATAAACTGACGTATCGGCTCTCGATATACTGTCGGCATGTCAGGGAGATGTATAGCGCACCGCGGCCGAACGACGTGGTCATTAGGTGGTCCAAGACCAGAAAGGCAACCATTGTCGTCAATCGACTAACTTGAAGGAAGATGCTGGGAAAATGTGGGCGAATATCTTACGTATGGTCGCTGATAAAACGGACGACAGGATCATCAAGAACGTCGTTCGGGTTCCCAGCATTGACACCCCAATGAAATGTTTCGATTCGAAATAACATGATTTCTCCATTAGTCGATATTGCGATCAGATTGGCCAGTTTTCGACAGTCGAAAAACTTCTGCAGAACAACTGGGTTGAATGAACGGCGGTCCGACGAAACAATTTTCCCAGCGAAGGGGTCCCGAAAAGTGTCTTACGGCGCAAACTATTGTTTGGATCCAACTTGAAGTTGAACTTCGAAGCACCCAAATAACATGCTTTCCACTTTAGTTGATATTGCGAGCTGACTACTTTGTGGAAAGGTATAAATATGGCCTGTCAACTGCCTCAGCCCACCAAGCACTCAAGCTCACCTCCAGTTTTCTTATTCAATCACAATGCGCTTCTCTTTCTTCACCGTTCTCTCTTGTTTGGCTGCGCTCGCTGTTGTCAACGCTTTGCCAGCCGAGAACTTGCCGCCCGCTGTCCTTTCTGAGGATGTTGCCGAACCCATCGAAGACGCTTCCGTTCCATGCTGCCCTTCGGGCACCGTAAGTCTGAATTTTTACGCCAATGCATAATGCATGTTTATTGCCTCTATCATAATTTAGGTGTATACTTCTTTTTGCCAATCAACAACTGGATGGTCCTTGTGCTGAATGGGCAATGTAACATATCCAGTAGTAGGCATGTGGTAAATCTCGTACGAGGGGGAAGAAGTATATTGTGCTGGATTATTGTATTGATTTCTTTTTGATGATGTTTTCAATTTCGTCTTCAGTCTGTAGAGCGGAAATGGAGTACAAACAGTTGAATTCGAGCCACTTGTAGCCATAGTGGAGCCTAAGTCGTTGTGTATCGATAAATTGAAAGACCATACACCAACGATACAATCAGTTTGTCACATGGTCATCAAGAAGGCTTGGATATCCCTTGCTGCTATCTTCCACACTCATGTTTGTGTGGTGTGCGAGTGTAAATAGGTGTGCATGTGCGGCTCATCAGGCGGGTGATGGGTGACAGGAACGGAGGTGGTGACTACAGTGACGTGTCAGTCAGTGCCAAATGGTAACAGGGGATCTAGAACTCCTTAGGGTTGGTAGGATCTGAGGCTCAGACAGCCTGGCAGCCGAATCTGCAGGTGGCATTTCTTCTTCGATGGATCCAAAGCAATGTTATATAACCGGATGTCCCTATTCAATGATCATATCAATTTGTAAAGTGAACAGGCTGGTCTGCAAGCCTGTTCCACCATTCCCTGCAATGCCCAAGGAGATTCCGCGTATTTCAAGAGGGGTTCAATAACTATGCTAGTGGATCCATAGTCTGGACGTTCGACTAACCCAAAAGAAAACGTGGCGTGGTTGCTATTCGGGTTGAGTCAAGCGGGTCACTTTAAGAACCTGAAGTCCAAATCCGAGGCTTTGTTGAAGCACTCGAATAACATGAATTCTCCATTAGTCGATATTGTGATCTGGCCAGTTCGTCGGTCGAGAACTTCAACCTGCGGAGCCCTCCTGATAAGCGATCCCGAGAAGCATCTGCAGACCTCAAAAATAACGTACTCATCCACAACAGTTTTGCAAGCCCCTCATTGGCCAGAATGCTCGTAAGCGACTCTGAAAAGGAAAAGTGGCGCTAAGCTAGCCAGCTCATTTGGCACTAATTCAGCGCTTATAAGTTACTGATGAGTGTCTCGCACCATGAGTCCAACTTCAACCTTGAAGCACCTGAATAATATCATTTCTCCGTTTGTCGATATTGCGAGCTGACTGCTTTGCCGAAAGGTATAAATATGGCCTGTCAACTCCCTCAGTCTACCAAGCGCTTGGGCTCACCTCTAGTCTTCTTATTCATAACTCAATCACAATGCGCTTCTCTTTCTTCGCTGTCCTCCCCGGTCTAGCGGCACTTGCCGTTGTCAATGCCTTGCCAACTGGGAACTCGCAGACCAATGTCCTCTCTGAAGATGTTGCCGAACCCGTGAAAGATGCCTTCTCTCCGTGCTGCACCCCAAACACTGTAAGTCTGATTTTTTTATGCCAACGAATAATGGATGTTCACTATCGTAGCCGACTACTTCTCTTTGCCAATCTATGACTCACTTGCCGTTGTGCGGCTGAACGGGCAATGTAACACCAATTCAGCAGCAGCCATGGGGTAAGAAGAATAGTGTGCTGGATGACAGTACTGGTTTCTTGTTGATGGTGTGCTCGATGAGTTGTCTGTTTATGGAAATGCAGTACAAATCGTTGGATTCGTGTCACTTTATGCCATGGTGGTGACTGAGTCGCTGCATATCGATAAATTGAAAGGCAATTCGTCAATGATTGTCACCTGGTCACCAAAAAAGCCTGGTAACTGTGCCCTATTGTTGTCTTTTACCAGTGGCGCACAGGCTTGCGTGGTGTACGAGCGTGAATAGTGCGCTGTATGGCTTCCTGACCTCCGCGCCGAGTAGATATCTGCTCAGTCGAATCAGAGTGGAGGCGATGATGTCTATAACCATCGGTGTGCTCGGCCTCACGTTGAGTTTGTGACCTGCTTCCTTTCATCCACGACCGACTCCCCCAGCCTTGTGGAACGACAAAGTAAGGCAGTTCCGCAGGAGCGAGGGTAGAAACGGGGGAGTGAACAAGAAAAGTGGACCAGTCCTTGCGAACGATGTGAAAAAGGTGGTGTGGTTCCACACCCGTTTTGCTAGAGATGCGTGGTTCGTCAGCCATTGTCTGCGTCCAGCCAGGTTTGACGAGTCTTGCTTGCCGGCAATCTGCAACCACGTGTCCCACCATTGTCTGGGCACTCGATCCCTCGAAGATCCTATCTATCTTGACCATAAAGTTCGAGAGTTCTTTGCTCATCTGTGGTTCTTCATTGTCACCGCGAATGTGGAGGGCTGGTAAGGGAGATCTTCCCGGGTCTGATGGATCGGGACAGTAAACAATCAGCAGCAAAGTAACACGGAATTGTTCTCACTTGTGATACGTTCGACGGGGGTTGGTTATATGCGCAGTAAAGGTTGTCGTGCCCAAGTCGTGCCATGCAACATCTATCAGTCTTTCAGAGAGAGCAGGCTCGCCAATTGACTTTCTGGGCTAGATCCAAATCAATCGTGGTATTCCGATTGGTGTTACTTGGCTGACTCTAGGGATGGGAAGAGTGACAAAGTGTAGCTATCGCACAGCTGGATGCGACCGGAGTTACGCTTGCCCTAAGGGACCCCTTCGAGCGTAGATCATAGATATAGCACGTGCATGAATCGATACATCCAGTTCGCACCCGCAGCACACAATGCCCAGGATTCTATGACGGGGTATCCAATCTTTAAATTCAGTGCCATATCACAACACACGCGTGCAACGTTATGCAACCCGTTGAATCGCTTGTACCATCGCACTCGCATCAATCGCAACGTCGCTTCTCTCTTCGCTAGGTGGTACTACCGGCGGAAGCGCCTCGGTGCCATGTTGCCTACGAGGGTCAGACGACGACACGACATCAAAAAAGAAAACCCACCGAGCCTCCCACCACGCAAAATACCGCACGCCCAGTGCCGCGACTGATATCTCCGCATCTCGAACAAACACTCCCGGAGGAAATATCTCCATGACCGTCGCATGCTCCGACGGTGGCACGTACACACAATCCGCCATATGCTCCCCATATACCCCAATCACCACCTACGAACGCATGCAACAGCATTAGCCACAGACAGTCATCACCATCCACCACTCACCGTAGACTGCGCGATCGCATGCATGCGGGCCTTCCACGACGCCTCCGACGACACGATGTGCACCTCGTACCCGCTCCCGAGGCCCCCAAGTGCCTGAACCAGTGCCTCGTGGTCCGCTGTCCTCAGCTTGGGTCCACCCACCGCTTCCTGGCGCGACAGGTACGTCACGACCGTCTTGGGCTTGGACACCCACGTCTTCTTTGGCGCAAGCTCCGCCACACCCACGAACCTCGCCACGCTACGCCGGATCGGCTCCCACCACACATTGGACGCCTTGAGCTCAACCAACGGGACAGCAAACGAGGGCACGTCGGCCCGTGCGCGTCGGGCTGCACCCTGATCCGCGACCACAACCCGTTTGAGCAGAAACGGGACGTGCAAGAGGGCATAGTCGGCCCAATCTTCGGCGTACATGAGACCGAGGGTGGGAAAAGCCACCTTGGTGAGCATCGGGTGGAACCCGCTCGGGCCGCGCTGCCGCGGAACGATCGGTTTGCCATTCTCGGGCTGCTCGCCTAACAGGGCGCGTACATTGGGATAAAAGACACGGCGGGGCGGCGGGAGTGTCAGTGCGTCAGGGGAAGGGGACGTGTCGAGTGCACTGTATGTCCGCCAGAGAGAAAAGAGGGTGTAGTTGGCTGTGTGGGGGGGTGAGCAAGGCACAATGCAGGGAAGGACATAAACAGACATGGCAATGCGTCGGTGACGAGCCAGCTCACGCCGTGAATGCTGCATGTGCGCGGCGAAGATGAGCACGGGCACAGAGTTGAATAGATGGGAGATACGCACAGACCACCAAACGATCTCAACGTCTCTTTTGCCTGGGCACGCGAGAGTGTTTGCCAATCAGAGGGTCGGGGAACCGCATGTGAGTCCTCGCTGGATGATGCGATGGAACCGAGTGGGAGAAAGGAAGGGTCGTCCGTGACGACAAACAGCGTACCGTTCAACATGAATACATTGTCCATGATCGTATACCCTACAGCACCTCTGAGTGACCGTAGGACCAACAAACGCCTGCCCGCACCTGGAACATGTTTCAACACCGTCGTCGTTGGAATTTCGACGCCCCAGTCTTGGATCCCGTCGTTGACACCTATGGACCCAAAGATGTGCGGAGAAAACGACACGGTGCTCGTCGTGACGTCGAAGGCGTGCTTTTGAGAATTTTCGGCGACTTGTTTCTCTTCCCATGTCCAGTTCCCGTAAATAACATCGTCCCAATTTACGCTGGTCGAGTCGCCGGCCTTGTTGCTCGTTTCGCCGCTGCTCGTAAACGAGGATTCAAGGTTGTAGAAAAGGACAAAGGTAGTAAGGGAGAAGAGGACGAGTGAGAGCTCTCTTCGGGTCGGTGGTGCAGACCACGGCATGAGTGTACAAGACACAAATTTTACTATTTAGTCGTGACCCTCCTTTGTGTATACTTTATAAAAATGGATCTCGTCCTCGTCGTACGCAACTCCATCCTCAAAAAGTGGAATGCTCAGGACATCTGCATTTGTTACCACCCTGAGCGAGTACTCCTTCGCGATCTCTGTCGCTGGAATCTCCGCCGCAGGCACACCAGCGGAGACGGTTGAAAGGGGGCGTACCGGATAGATCCTGCCAGCGGCAAGGGTCATACGAAGGTAAAACCTTGAAGAAACTGTAGGTTGTCCTACCTGACCATGCGTAGTAAATTCACAAATTGATAGATCAATTCTTCACACTTGTCACTTCAAGTGCCTCATCGTGCTCGGCAACCACTCTCCACCACATTTACAGTCCCCGCGGGTCCACCTCCTTCCACACCGCCCATAATACTGACATTCAGTCGTTCAGGGACACTTTATGATATCTTTGACCGCAATCCTCACATTATACAGGAGTGCCTGTTCAGGAACACTGAATACTTCATCAGCGAAACGCCGCTACTCCCAAGCGTTCCTTGCGCCCTAGGACCATCGTCGTTGGCAGAATCACGTCGATTGGAGTATGGTCTTCGTCGACTCTTCGGGGCTATGGTACTGGCTCGCCTACTGTGCTGTGTTGCTGGACTCAAATGTGGCATATATTTCAAGCCAAGTACTAACCGACATTTCACTTCTGATGGCGGCCGTTCGAGGGACTGATGTATCCAACCTCACTGCTCTCAGTATATTGCTGGCATGGCGGTGATGGTTGTTACGAGCCAGTTTTCCGCTGTTTGAGCGTATTGATCCTACTTATTATCCCGATCTTTGTTCAGGTCCAAGTACTCGAATAACAAATTTTTCCTGATATTGCGAGTTGACAAAGGTATAAATATTGCCTGTTAACAACCTCAGTAGACCGAGCACCCCTCCAGTCTTCTGATCCATAACTCATCCACAATGCGATTCTCTTTCTTTGCTGTTCTCTCTGGTTTGACTGCGCTTGCCGTTGTGAATGCCTTGCCAGATGAGAACTTGCAGGCCCGTGACCCTTCCGAGCTGTGCGAGTGGTAAGTCTGACTTTATGCCAGCAAGCGATGCATGTTCACCATTATGCCAGCCCGGCGTTGGTGTGTGAATGGGGTTCGAGGTTGCCAGTGGGGTGCAATCCCCGAATAAGATGCTGCTGCCCGTAAGTCTGACTTTCTATGCCAGCCATAATGCATGCTCACTGTCATGGTAGTGTGTGCGATATCGCCGCTGATTCCTGAAGCACTGGCAGAGCAGTGAATCTCGTACCGGGGATAATAGCATCAGTTTCTTCTTGATGATGGTTGTTATTGGCGTCGTCTCCGGTGTCTGGGGTGGGAATAAAACACAACTATTTGGTTCACTTGAAGTATGCCATGATGGGGGTGCCGTGGCAGGTCGATAACCGTGCGACATAGTTCCAGCGGGGAACTTGGAGACGTCATGCTGCCATCGCAATCAGCGCGTGTCCGGATTGGCTCAACAGCTTGCCCGTGACTTGAGGGCACTTCCTACCACTGCAAGACGACAGTGCTTGACCGCTCGATGCTCTCGCGCGGACTCCCAGACATACTTCCTCGGGTACTTGACAAGAGAATTATAGGGATCTGCAACAGCAACTGGTATCGACAAGAGCCTCAAGCGAATACTACGACCACACTCAAATCGATCCTCACAGCCTAAAAAACTAAACGCGCCGCCCGATGTTTATCCAGAGAGCAGCGTATACTCAACTGCTCCCAATGCGCACGGTGCTGAAGCACATGATCATTACCGGGAACGTAGAGATTACCCGAGTCGCGACGCGGCACGAAAATGTTTGGGATGGACGACCGGTGAGTTGTTTGCAGGTGCCTTACTTTCGTTTTCCGGACACTGCTCGCCGACTTGCGCGTTGGCTAGATTTTGGTCGAGCCCGATCAGAATTTAGACGATGACGTCCAGACGCACGCCGTGTCGTGGAGGCGGTTGAAATGAGGACGTACTGGATAGATCCTGGTAGCTTTTGGAAAAGGTCTTGCAAAGGTAAATCAGAGTGTCATGGATATCACCTTGAAGTACGTCCCATCCAACTCGGCAACTACTTTTCCCTCGTTCACGATCACCGCGGAGTCCACCACCTTCCGCGCCGTCCATGGTGCACTGGTCAGTGCCTCAGGGACCAAATGTTGACGGCAACTTGAATGCTTGCGTGACCAGGGAGAGCCTAGGTACGCCAATGACCTGGTCAGCGCATCGCCGGTATATCAAGCTGCGCCCTTGCATTCTAGCATTACCATCATTGGCACAACCCTGTCAACTGGGGTACGGTCTCCGACTACAGAATTGGCTCGCACCAATTATTTCCCCGACGCAAGTAATGTTGTGCTGCGCGTCTTTTGATAGGCGGCCGTTCAACGGACCGATGTATCCAAGCTCACTGCTCTCGGTATACTGTTATGGCGGTCACCGTCCGTTACGTCAAAAGCGGAAATGAGTTTCCGGTGTTTGAGCGTGTCACTCGACCCCACTGACTACCCCGAACTTTGTTCAGGTCCAAGCACCCAATTTTTCATTCGCCGTCGTTGCGAGCTGACCACTTTGTGCAAAGGTATAAATATTGCCTGTTAACAACCTCAGTAGACCAAGCACCCCCCTAGTCTTCTGATCTACAACTCGTTCACAATGCGTTTCTCTTTCTTCGCTGTCCTCTCTGGTCTGGCTGCGCTCACCGTTGTCAATGCCTTGCCAGCGGACAACCTGCAGGCTCGTAACCCTTCCGAGGGTGTTTCTGTACTCACCAAGCGTGAAGAATGCAACTGGCAAGTCTGATTTTATGCCGGCGAGTACATGTATGCTCACCGTTATGGCAGCCCGCTGGAGCCGCCGACGTGCACTACCTTGCCACCGACGTGCGATCCGCTGATCGAATGTTGCTGCCCGTAAGTCTGACTTGTTATGCCAACCTTAATGCATGTTCACCATCATGGCAGCGTGTGTGATACCTCTGCGGATTCCTGAAGCACCCGCAGGACAGTCGAACTCGTTCCGGGGATAATAGTATCCATGTTTTGTTGATGGTGTTGTCGTCATCGTCTGGGGTAGATATGAAACACGACATTTGAATCACTGTTTGGGGGTGGCGTTACAGTTTGATGAGAAATGATGCGCTAAATATTGTCCCTGCGGAAACGAAACTTGGATATACCAAGCTGCCGTCGTAGTCGGACGTTTGTCCATATTGGTTCAACGGCGCTACTCGAGGACGGCTCCTAGCACTGCTGGACGACAGTGCTCGGTAGTTGAAGGTTCCGGTGGGGAGATATAGATATACTTCCGCAAGTGGAGATGTTCCTGGATTCGGATGATTACTTGGACCACACCCCTCAACTTGATCCGGCGCAGCCAAGAAACTGAAATACGTGTATCGCCGATATATACCGCGAGAGCTCCATCGTAACCCACATACCCCGCGGCTGATCGATCGATCCCCGTACAGCGCACGGCGTCAACCCCGTCTATGTCAGCCAAACACATATGCACGTTCGTCCCACGACCCTCCATAGCAGCCTAGGCGCTCGAGTTGCCCGTGAACAAGCACATGATCAACTCTGGGGACGAAGTAGAGACGATGTGGTTCTCTGTGCGAGTCGTGACGTCACGCGAGGACGTTCCGGAATCGGGATGCACGGTGGTGCTCAAGGTGCGTCCATTTCCTCTCTCTGTTTGATTTTTCTTGGTTTTGGTTTCAAGGTGCTGCTTGCCGAACTGTGCCTCGGCTAGATAACGTGTAGGTCGAATCAAATCAGAGAGAGGAGGGTGACGTCCAGACGCGGATCGATGGGGTCGGTGTGCTAGTCGTCCCTGCAGAATCAACGGCTCGGACTCACCCAACCGTGCGGAGCAACAACGCACTTGAGTGGACTCGCCAAGAAGCCAACCTGTCCGAAAGCCGATCAAGGCGGGCAAGGGAGGAGAGGGCTAATGAGTCAAAGCAGTTTATAGGTGGTTTTGCCATGCAAGACCCATGTTTTAGTATCGTTCCGTCAAAGAGGTGGATGCGCCACGTTTGAGGCTAGATCCGCATCAACCTTTCTCGTGGCATCTCGACTGATGTTATCCGACGTTGTCGTCCATGCCCACGTGGAGTCACAATATTTAGCGCACCTATCACGCAGCTCTGCCCCCCAGGCATTCAGGTCTTGTTTACAAGGTGTCCTGGTCGATAACATGCACACGAAAACGTAGAAAAAGCGTTTCGAGGTTGTAGAAGGGGTAGTGAGAGAAAAGAGGACGAGTCGGTGCACACCTATACAATGCCACATGCCATCATTCATCTAATGAAACAGCTCATGAGAAAACTCTCCACCATTGGACAACGACGCTATCGTATCCAACGTCGTCATCCGCTTCTTCCCCTTTGTGTCCTCTGCCCAATTCTCATAAAAGTTGGTCTCGTCCTTGTGCGGAAGCTGATAATCCTCGCCGTCAGGCGAGACGACCAACCGTCCTGGTCCGTCCCAAAAATGAAAGGCTTGGCTGTGCACGCCGTACGACGTGGGTACCACCTCGAGCAAGTCCCCCCTCGCAATCTCGATTGCTGGGATCTCGGACGCAGGCAACCCGATGAGGTACGCCAACAAGCACCGGATCACTGACGAATGCCCAATGATGAGCAGATCCTCCTTTTCGCGCTCCAACTCGACGAGCACGGGTTCGAGACGCACTGGGAACGAAGAATGTGACGACGCATCGCAGAGACGGTTGGAATGGCGACATACCGGACAGATCGTGATAGCTCTCGGCGCGTGGTGCACGGAACGCGTACGGGTCCTTGACGAACCGTGCCCATTCTTCAGGATAAAACTTTTTAGCTTGGTCTGGCGTCAGACCATCCCAGACGCCCGGATTGATCTCCGACATTTGTGGTTTCTCGATCACCTTGACCTTGGGCATCGATGCGCCTTCCTTGGCGGCAGTTGACAGGTCTGACACGACCGGAGGCGGAGCACCGTCCATGGACAGCGCGGAAAGTGAGGCTTGCATCGTTTGGAATGGCCAAGCGGTGTGGTGAGCGCGACGACGCGTCGAAGTCCAAATCTGGCAATGGTGTTTGATTCCATGCCAAACGACAGCAACAAAGGACATACCACTAGTCGTCGATCGCTCGGATTATAGCCACGTTGTTCCAATGTCCTTTCCCTTCTCTCAGTGACGAACTCTCTCAGTCTCTCTGCATACTCCCACCCGGCAGGAGACAGGTCAGAGTCTGCCTTGTAAGAGTGCTCGATAAGGGATTGACCAGACTTTAGGCTGGTGTCAGTCTCATAGGACGGGTGGACCAACGGCAAGACCTACACGCGCAAAATAAATCATGCGGAATCGGTTGTGAATGTTCATGAGGAAGAATACGATTCGCGACTAGACCAACATGAGTCTCCCAGATCGCGCACACAGAGCGACTGACCTGCAAATAGCCTCGGATGTTCTACAACACGAGATTTAAGCAACTATGACGAAAGCACGCGCATATATGCTCACGTTGACCATGATTTTCTCTCCGACCTAGCAGTGGTCAGCATGCTTGCTTTGGTCATCGAACAGGATGTTTTACATTGAAGATGCGGATAAATGGCCAGTTGGTCTCTGTGATGGTCTCGTACGACTGTTCCCTGCCTTGTATCCTGCCATAGTAGTCTTCGACTGCCTTGTCTGGATCCCATCCACGATACTAGAATGTAATCAATGCATTTCCTCACGCAAGATCAGGAGCAAAACGCACGTCAGGAGACGAGATCTTGACGTTTCGAATGTTTGTCTCGATGATCTCCTTGTTGTCGCATATCGACTCTAGGCGGGATGAGCGACGATGGTGCGATTACGAGGAACGGGCTTGCCTAGCAAGATGACGTGGATCCCTTCCTTGTCAAACTTTTCTGCGAGGGTCTGACGTGCGACTTTGGTGCCATTGTTGGCATCGTATATGACGACCTGACCGCCGCCCTCGAAAAAGTCCCAGATCAGTTTCTCGCAGCCATCAGAGACCCGCTTGCGGAGTGCCAATGTCTCGGGTGTCTTTTCGCCTGGGATCTGGATGAGCGATGGACGGGAGGTGAGTGGTGCACGCACCGAGGGTAAAGTAGTCTGGCGGAAGGGACTGTGCGCCGCCCAGAGTCTTTCGACGATAATCGCCAAGAGAGACGACGTGTGTCTTTACGCCCATCCATCTGAGATAGCGTTCGAGTGCACGCGAGATGTGGGTCTTTCCGCGGGCAGGGAGTCCGACGGTGAGGATGAGAATCTTGCCTGCATGCCAGAGCAAACCAGAGGCCGTCGTGTACAAGGGTGCCGCCATTCGCACTTGGACGTCTCGGTCAGACGCATATAGTCATTACGTAAACAGAGGTATAACAGCTAGCATGACAGCTCAGACGACCACCTCTCACTTCACTTTCCGTTGATAGCAAACGACGACGAGTCAGCCCTATAGTCTTCCATTTCTTGGTCGAGCTGCGCGAGCGTCTTTTTGACGCGTCGCGGGCCCTTTTTCTGTCGGCGTCGGGGCGTGACTGCGAGTGGCGCATTGGACACGGGACGTTGTTTCAAGTTGCGTGGACTGGGCAAGGGCAAAGAGATCGATCGGATGGGGGCAAGAAACTAAGGGGACACTTACGGGGGCGGGGGAAGGGTTCCGTTTGGCGCGTGGTTGTGGGGTGTGATCGACAAGGGGGGATTGGCAATACCGCCAAGACGGCCGAGGAGGGATGGCTGCGTCTGTTGTTGGGGAGGGGCTGGCGTCGCGTGTGTCGAGTCGACCACGATCTCGATTTTTATTGGACGTCCTGGGGAAAGATGTCGGGGTGCTCAAGGGGACGAGGAGGGGTGCTTACGACCGTCGATGAACTTGCCGTCGTACTTTGAACGGGCGACGGCCGCGTCACCAGACCGCTGAAAGGAGACGATGGCCATGCCCTTTGAGCGACCTTGAGAGTTGTAGATGAGAAAGACCTCTTTGAGAGGGCCGACGGTCTTGCGAAAGAGCTCCTGTAACACGCGTCTGAGCGGGTGGCGCGATGGAAAGAGAAGGCTACTTTCCTCGACCTCGAGTTCGCCGACGTCTGGTGGGAGACGGCTTAGGAGAATCTTGCTGCCCTGGTCTTTTTGTTTCTGGTCGCGCCATGCGGGTGGTACATGGCCTGCCTGGTTACCAAGGAGGTGTCGTTTCGAGGAGTGGTAGTGTTTGCCTTGCATCTTGCGACAGACGACGGACTCGACGCGATGGCTTGGTCCATGAATCACAAATATGTACAAACAACATCAACAGGGGTATATTACATAATACAAGGAAAGTTAAAACGCCGATTTATCACGGACACGGGACGATCTTGTGCTCGTCTCTTCTACACCACCATGGACCAACAGGATCACCACCAAAAAGATTTTCTTTCTTTTCTCTTCCCTGACTCGTCCCACGACCAGAATCGTCAACAAGACTCAGACCATCGTATACCACCACATACCCTCCAAAATTTCACTGGATCTAACAATACCCCCTTCCAACCACCCCTTGATCTCATGTCCATGTCCAACCTCGTATCTCTTCAGAGCATGGACTCTGCACCCGCACAACTTCCCTCTCCTGCAGCACTCACTCCGCAGATGCTCCTCGAGCAGCAGTACAAGCTCACCCAGCTGCACCAGCTCCAGCAGCTCCAGAACCAAATTCAAAATCAGATCTTCCAACAACAGGCATGTCGTTCCCGTTCTTGACACCACCCTTGATTCTCCATTGGCCGATCATTTCCTAAAACTAATCTTGCTTTGACAGCTCGCCCTTATCAGCAGTCAGACATCTCTTGCTGCACATGAAACCAATCCGGATCCACCCCGCGACCCGGTTTCTCCCTTTAATGGCCTCCCAACGCCATGTATGTACAGTTCCTTGTCAACGTCGTTGGTCTTATCCCTCTTCCTTCCCAGTATCTTCTGCCGAAATAAGACCTTCCAATCCGGACTTGTTGACGCGCTTCAATCCTCCGTTTCAGATTTCCCAACAATCCGTGTACAATTCTCACGCTATGGATACCATGCCTCTTCCTTCCCCCCAGGAACCCTCCGCATCGACCCAGTACATGAGACACCCTGGATCTCTTTCCGCGCCCGCTAATATTGCATTCCCATCTTTTCCCTCTCCCTCCGATCTCGACATTTCTCCCCTCACGAGTCCATGGCTCGAGGCCTATCCACACCCGCCCAGTTCCAGACCGGCCAAGCGTACTGCTTCCCCCTCGGGCGATGACAGCGCACGTGCACCCCGAAAACGTCCCACCCCGATCGTTCCCGCCTCGATGAAGGTCCCTCGGAACGTCAAGTCCGCTACCAATACGCCTCTCTTGCGCTCGACACGCGCACGTCGGAATAGCTCTGTCAATGAGACAGATTCGCCGTCCCCGGTCGATCTGTCCATGCCTCCGCCCGCACCACCCAAGAATCCATCATCTCCCCGCGCTTCTGTGCCCACTTCCACCGCCTTGCCCAATCAAGAAGAGTTTCGTATAACACCCGTCACGCCAGCAAGTATCATGAACTTGGGCCGACTGGGCGTCAGTAGTAGTCTCGCGCCAGCGACACAGCCGTCTCGGGGCGATAAAAGCAAGGAACCCGCCAAGATAAAGGACATACCAAAGGCGTTCCGCAAGCCGGGCCTGCCGCTCATCAGTCCGGGTCCCAAACCGATCCTGCCAGGTAGGCGCACTGCGTCCATTGACTAGGCACATATTGACGCTTAAGCAGCCGGATCGGCCGCTCCACTCAACAATTCGTCGACAGTGTCCCCACCGGCGCCCATCACGCGCAAGTCGCACAAGGATGCAGAACAAAAACGTCGCGATTCTCTCAAGACGGCGTACGATGACCTCCGTATACTCTTGCCGCCGATACCCCTTCCATCAGACGACAACTTTCCCGACGAGCCGATTCTGCCCGGCGCCCTGCCCCCGCGTGGGCCACCCAAGGCGGGGGGTGACGGGCCAAACAAGGGTGTGAGCAAGCTGCAACTCCTTCGCTGCGGTAACGATTACATCCGCACGCTCAAGGGTCGCGTCGACCGGCGCGACACGGAGATTGCGTCCCTGCGACGTGAGGTGCTCCGGTTACGTACATTCGCAGGTGAGGAGGCGCACAAGGGGAACGTCGATCTAGACCACGATCTGGATGCAGTGGAAGCCGGGCATCCTAGACTAGGCATGTCGGGTCTGGACGATGAAGGTGACGATGGCGAAGATTGATGCCTACTAGGCAGAGGACACGGTTGTCTGTGTATGTAGTGTGTACCATGTCGATCTGATCATGCCGGGTCTTTTTTTTTCAGGGAGAATACCGATATGTTTGTGTGTGTCAGTGAGCAACGTCCGTTGCCTGGTTCCTGTTGATGTGATACAACCTTCCTTATTAGGGATGATTTTCGTGGATTTCGGAGTGTGAATCCCGTGTCGTACACACGTCGGCTTCATACACCTTTCAAGTCAACGTCGACAATGTCCCAAGCCGCTCGCAGTCCCTTGTAAGTGTCTACGTCTGATTCCAAGACAGATGTGCCACCCGTCATGCCAGGTCCGCCGTGTTCCTGATCCATGTCGCACTCGAAGCGCCGCTCGTCGTGCAGACCTTTCTCTCGCCAGTCTCTCTCCCCTTTATGCAGATGACCAACACGACGGTGGTGTTACTCAAGGTACGTTTGTCTCCACGACATACCGCACTGGGCTGAGCGCGCGTGTGCGCGGCTAGTTGTACGCCGCCGTCGTCGCTGCGACGTGTATCGCCTCGGTGCTCGTCTTTCCCCTTCCAGGTGCGTCTCTCCGCCGGACGCGACATGGGCAGTACCAATGAATGACACGGACATGCAGAGTACCTCCCTGGAAAACGCGCCCTCGCCATTGCACTCTGCGTCTATCACAGCGTCGCATCGACCATCCTCTTTCAAGCCCCGCGGTTCATCCCGCATACGTTTGGCGCGTGGTTCGAGTCGTACGTGTCGTTGCTGTTTCCACCCCCTCGAACGCGCACGCTGAAACGCGATGGTGAACAGGATCAAGGTGACACCGGAAACGGTGTGGGGTACGTTTCATGGCGTGTTGGGATTGTTGACGGTCGTTTGGTGGCAGTTGACGTTGCAGTACGCGAGTGCGTTCCGAGGGAGTGCTTAGGTGGGAAGGGGTCTTGGCACTTTGTCGAGCGCGTTCCCTTTGGACGAGTGGGATTTGCGTAGGGGCATTGTTGTTGATTCGGAGGGCCATTGGGGCGGGAGGTGGGGGGCAACGAATAGAACACATGAAATCCTTGGTTCCAAAGGCAGCCGAACAACCGGGTCGTTGACGATATAGGGGACGAGGTGTGATGAAAAAACGGATCCCGTTTAGCTCAGTTGGTAGAGCGCGTCACTAGTAATGACGAGGTCAGTCGTTCAAGTCGGCTAATGGGAATTTGTTTTTGAGATTTTTTTGGCCTTGCACGCCGTGACGTGTGAGTCTCGTCGATCATGGCAGAATTTCGGGGGTATGAACAGCGCTGATGTGCCAGGAATAAACCACCACGAGCGGTGTCAATCAGGGTTCGTGCTTTCACCTGATCATGTCCACAACTAGAACACCCCGGATCAAAAACTTGAACGTCGCTGAGGCGCCGACTCGGAAGGTGTCGGGAATCTGTCGCTCAGAGTGGTCGCCTTTTACCACACGATAGTTGCCAGATCGAGTGGCTATCGGTGCCGCTGGACCGGTGCAGGTGATCTTTTTCTGGCTTATTGGAACCCTCCGTCTATGTTTGCTTCTAGCGCCTGCTTACTTGGTCCTGTCAACAGACCAGACGCTTAGGAGAAATCATGTGAAGGTAATCTTGCTTCTTGATCTTAGTTCCCAGTCGTACCTGATTGATATTAGACTTTCGATGGTCATATTGACAAGTAGATATGTCAGCCATAACGTGCAGATTATCCGTAGCAACACCCACTACGGAGATCAGCACTTTTCACCGGCAGGTGAACGAATCCATTGGATAGCAAGCTACTGCATGCAGACCGCATGTAGACCTCATGGTGTGGCAATTGAACTGACTGCTTGATCTTGCATATATACGCAAGTATACCCACCACCCACCTCCTGCATCTACTTACAAACTACAATGGCCCACAAGGAGGAACACCAGATGCTCTTGTTTGGGAGACAGAACTCTGTCTCTTCGATACTTTTATTTCATGATTGGATCCATCCCGCAATCATGCTCGTCCAAATGTCCATCTGTGTCTTCGCATGGACTTTTGCAGGTTCCATGATGCGTACGACAGTCCCACTGCAAGACAGTACGGCCACCTGGATCCAGAATAACCCTGGCGATACCAACGTCATCGTCACTTTAGTTTCGACCATCCTCGGGTTAATCAACTCATTGTGAGTTGCATATATCTTTGGGTGGGTACCATGCACAACTGATTCGGAATGCCCCTCCCCCCGCACTATGGTACAGCCTCCTCGGCAAGGCTGTCCAATATGCGTTGGTCCATCGTCTCTCTCGCACACCCCTTCGCCTCCATACGATGATAGAATGGGCAAAGCTAGCTCAGCGTTCCATATCTCTGAACTTTGACAGACGTCGCCTATCATGGACACTGTTATCCGTAGCATGGATCAGTCTATTGAGCTTCCTCACAACAGCGTAAGCGTCACGCCCACAGATTCCGTCCCAATTTCTTTATATTCACATTCGCAGCAGGTGGTCGAGTTTGCTGACACCCATGGGTGTAGTCGTATACTACGACTTGCAAGGCCATGAGACCGACCTTCTCAACCCTTCTGTATCCGATCTTTTCACCGAGCAGGGGGGTCTACTTCTCGGCATTTCTCACCCTGCACCCAAGTTTAACTTAACCCCGGAATCCATTCCCTTCCCGTAAGTAGCTACCCATGGAAACCTAGGTGCCATTGAAAAAAAAGGATCGGAAACACTATAGTGATTTGTATTCAACAAAGGATATCACGCCAAGTCTCATGAATGCTGGTTTCGCGGCGGCATCGGCAAAAACTGTCCTGAAGCACCGTTGGACTAATTTCGTCGATCTTTACGGCTCGGGGTATGTTAGCAATATCTCCACAGGTAAGTGATGTAACGGGCTTTTAATTCGTTGGATTCAACTGCGGTAATGGCAATAAGTAACGCTGGCTTTTTCAGGTGGCATATTCCCTACAGGCAACCTCACCGTACCGCCATCTCTTTCATCGTCCTTGGGCATTGGAAATCCATCGTACCAGGGACTTTTCACGACCTATGACGTAACCCAGCATGGGTTCACCGCTGACGTCTCCTGTCGAACGCCTACGTTCAATGACCCAGCCATCATCCCAAACCTCACATATTCGGTTCTCATCGATGAAGGCAATAACTACACCTGGGCCATCGATACGTACTCCTGGAGGACGAATTGTTCATCTGACATAGAACACTGTAGGTACTCCTCTTTTCTATTTTCACTCGTGTCCTGTATAGCACGGTGATTCCATCTCCTGCCCATAGCCACGATGGGTATTAGCATCGCAAGCGGCATTATAACCCCCGTTCAAGGTGAAAACGGACTGCTTATGACTTCCGTCTGTTTCAGTCAAGGCTTCAGCGGCCCGTCGAACCAGTCTTTCCGTGAGTATGAATAACACGACGTATGCGACGACTAAATAACGTCCATGTTCCCAGTGGTCCTCCTTGATTCCAATTCAAGCTCAACCTATTCCGTCACACCCGGGCCCAAAATCTGTCAGGTCACGCCTCTGGTTACCACAGTTCAAACTACATACGACACAGCTGGTATCATCAGCGTCATCCAGCCACCCCTCAATCAAAAGCCCCTGCCGGATCCTAACAATGTTAATAGCACGGGAATGCTGGTGTGGATCCCCGCATTGATGATTTGGACTACATTCGTGAGGTCTCAAGGGCACATCGCGAATATGATAGGAGACCAATTTCTGCATGTGGACTTTGAACTGATGGATCATAACATTTTAGTTGTGCGTATGGACTTGGATCCCCCCTATTTTCTGACGTTCACTGTGATTAAATCAGGAAAACTATCTCCGTGGAATGATAGAATTTCTGGGCTCGGTATGTTTCTACCACCACCATTGTTTATCCAGTTCTTTATTTAACACGTGTTCCTGTGACATGTTACTCATAGTTCATGGCCTCCGTGCTAGCCGTTGCACCAGCGGCATACAATCCAGACCTGACAGTCCCTTTCCACGGCACGCGCAATGTGCACACCCTCGGCTGGACATTTCACCCACGAACCCACGGTCCTTCGCTTGCTGCGATTACACTCGTTACCGCTCTTACGGTGGTTGCAGGGGCTTTTGCAATAATGCCAACCGATCTCTACGACGGAGAAAGTAAAAAATGGATGCAAGGTGCTTCAGCTCACCCATTCAATCCAACGGACACGATGGACGTTCTCCTCGCCTCGTCCGGTGGAGACCTAGGTAAAGTGCTATCCGAGTTGGACCGGGACCATGATCAGGATAATCATGATTTCGACGAACGTTCGAAGATTGTGCTTGGGATGACGGAAAGTGGGAGACCGGCGTTGAGAACCATGACCAGACCATGAGTGATTTGATTCCCTTTCGAGTCGTGACGTTGTTCCATTGGGGACGGATGACGGCAACCTATTACTTAGTACTTATCGTCGACGCATAACCCCAGGAAGTTACATAACGCTATCTGTCACATCCGTGGCAGTTCAAACACTGATACATATGTAATGATCGAAGCGGTAGACATGGGATGTTCTTAAAACACTGCAGAGATCGAGTTCTTGTCCGACAGTATCCGGCTAAAGGACAAGCTCATAAAAAGCGGTTAGTCCTAGAAACGGGCTACCATTTCCAACTTGAACTCGAATTTAATTGCTTTCGAACCCTTCTACAACTTGAAACGTCCACTGGCAAGGGTGGTCTCGTTCCCAACGTTGTAGGACACACGGTACGTGTGCTCCTTACCTGTTGATAGGCACACTGCCCCAGTATACGAGCGACGGAATCAGAGTTCGTCCCTCACATATATCACCCCAAATGAACACCGACTCGGACTCAGAAGGCGTCGGGAACCTGTCGCTCAGAATTTTTACTACACGATAGTTGATCAAACCAAGTGGCTATCAGTACCGTTGGACCGGTGCGAGTTCGCCGCTCGCCTGATTTGACGACCTCGTTACGGATGGAGAGTTGGCGCGTGTTTACGCTCGCCGGGACACTGTACTTTCGTCATCATGTCCACCCCTCTCTCAGGCTCAACCGATTCGTTTTATATAGTTCTCTCGAGGTTTGTTCGTTCCTTCTTGGGTCCCAACCCACTCTACACTGAAAGAGATACTGGTGTATGGTTGGTGTATGGTGGGGTCCGAGTCCACCTGCTCTCCAAATTCGCCACAACAGACTCGGGCGTGCGGGGATTGAATAATTTCGCATGGATACCAACGCCGAGGTACGTCGTTTGATTACTTGCATGTGTCGCCGAGTGCGAGCGCCGTTCACGCTCGAGGATATCGATAGGTCCCGCCAACGAACATCTCACGTACGGTCTCTGATCAAATGGTTGCAGGCAGACTTTTGCAGAGTCAAGCATCGGAATAACACTTTTTTGGAGGTTAGTCGATTTTGCATACTGACCACCTTACGAAAGGGATGGTTAATTTTATCAATATGTCCTGTCATTGCGTTAGCCTACCCGCACTCGTGACTCGACCGGGCTTACGTGCAGTCATCCAATTTCAATTCGGTCAGACGCGTTTCTCTCTCTTCGGTGTTCTCTCTTGCTTAGTTTAAAACGGACTAGCACTAGGGATAACGACACCCGAAGGTACGGTGATAGTGGTTGGGCGAAACGGCCCATTGTCGACCATGGTGGAAGCCTTCCTACGGCGGGAAACTGAGACGGGCGGACAAACGGAACAGGACCATGCTCTGTATGGACGGGTATAAGGGGCAACTGCTATCTCCAGGAGGCGCAGCGGGCATATGTAGTATTGTAAACGTGATTGGTATGCTGGCGGGCTTGCACATTGGTCAACAACGATAGTTACTGATGAATACAAATTCTTTGCTCACCCGCTCCGTGAACGGCCACTACATTCGGGCCTCAATCGCCCTTATTACACTGGCAGCCATCCATTCCACTTCAAATTGAAGGAGCCGCTATTCGAACCCTATGTCCATCATCAAAGGGGATAGGTTTGCAAGCAGCCTCGACGAAAGGAGGAACCTCATCAATGCCGACGACCGCTGTAGTTCAGGAACCATCTTGTTAGTAATGGGAGGCTTTGCGTGAGTAGTGCGAGGCGAAACAGATACGGTGTCACGGACTGATCCGAGGTAAAATCTGTCGAAACGAAGCTGCCTGCAGACGTCACTGACAGATGCGGCGTTCTTTCTGTGTCAAAGCGTCCGAGACATGTTGTGGACGTACATCATGATACCGTTGCCTACGTCCTGCTCCTTGAAAATGCGTTCGGGCTGGTGCCATACTGGCAAAAAATAAGCTGAACAGCATATCTAAAAGCTTTTAAGGTAGGTACCACCGTACCATTTCTTCCAATCTGGCGCTGCCGCCTTGAGGTGGTTGGAGATCAACAGGATCACGTGCATACGACGTATGGCAATCACGATGAATGATAGTGTGTCAATGCGATTGGGGAACGTTCGCGATCGAACGCGTCTATCTTAGTGCCATTCCTTGAGTTTTTTCAAGCAGAGATGGTTACTGCCACTCCACCTGAACGCCTCGGTGCCTTTGCTGCGGTTCCTACGATTCGAGTTAAGTTGACAAACTGATGATTCGAGTCTAACCACTCTCGGGTATACTGTCTCCGTGTCAGGGATCGTTATGCACAAGGCCTAAGGAGTGTATGGATCAGTATTTGAGGAGGAAGGCTATAGCCTCTGGCGAATGACATGCCATCATGATGCGCATGGCAGTTTGCCACACTGTAGTTAGCAAGGTACTAATCAGCAATGCGGAAAAAAGAAAATTTTCATGCTGTAAAGACACTTTTTAGGATCGGTTAGATGCTCAGCGAGGGACGCGGCACTGCGGCAGTGCTAAGTCTTCGGACGGGCGGCGTCAAGCGATGGCACAGCATTCCCCTTCGGCACCTTGCAAGTTTCATGATTCTCCTGCCTAGTCTGGGGTCCCGAGCGCGTAACCCCTTCCATCCTGTTCTGTGCTCTGGCTGCGAGGTGGTCCCACCCTCGCATCTCAGCGCTCTCCCCAGCAGGGTCTGTCTTTGTTCTGGACCAGAAAGCACTACATGCTTCCACCAATCTCATCCTCTCACCCTGTCGTGGCCATAGCATTCTCCATTGCATGTACAACACACTAGTACATGCAACTCGTCCTTCTTTCATCTGTGTGCAGAGCATCATCGAAAGAGGGGGTTTAGCAATGATCACGTATGATTTGGATATTCTGTGCAACCACTGAGTGCATGCTACAGTAACTTGAATGTCGAAGAACAATCATACCTGAAGTTCTGCCCCAGACAGACACATCATTTCCGAGTCGTGTCAACCATGGCAAGCACCGGTGAGAATACAGCAACTGTCGGTTCCGATCAATGACCAAATTCTTTGCTCGCTAAGCCTCACATCAACTCCCACTGCATTCTCATTCGCTGCCATCACAACCATCCAATTACATTCCACTCCAAACTGAAACAGCCGCTATTCTGCATTCGCACTCGGAGAGGAACGCAAACCGGGCCCATGGGGCAGATGGTTGTATTGCTGGTTCTATGCGATTTCAACTTGAATGAGGCAAACCTCATAATATTCTGCACCACTCAGTGATTCCGAGGACCACACGCCATGGACAAAGTCTGATTTGCT
This sequence comes from Boletus rubescentipes, assembly GCA_038092775.1. Taxonomy (NCBI): domain Eukaryota; kingdom Fungi; phylum Basidiomycota; class Agaricomycetes; order Boletales; family Boletaceae; genus Boletus; species Boletus rubescentipes. The sequence continues at coordinate 16,011 of JBBPRA010000163.1, read as the reverse complement.
GTGGAACGGAGCAGAGCCAACAATTCAAGGCTGAGAAGAAGGGGAAAAATTGATTTCCTCATGTGGTATGTGCAAGTGTATAGTGTCCACTCGATGACTTTGACCTATGCTCGCCAGATCTCCATCTGCATCCTTGCCAGGCTAGGACTTGAACAGATGTTTATGTAAGCATTAGACACTTAGCTTCAAGCTTCGAGGTTCGGGCAACCCGTCGGTACCACGTCCTCGCTGCTCAAGCGCTCCCACAGCGGTTCCAAATCCGAACTCAACAATGAGCCGTTATTGGATTTATGCTCGGTCATTCAAGTTGAGGAGCAATAACGTCATGTCCATACTAGTATGATCAGAATAACTATGTTTTGTCTCAAAGTATCAGGTCTCTTTTCGGGAGACGAACAGGTCACGCCAGACTTATCCGAAAACTTGAAGTTCCAACTGAGTTGAAACCGAGTTCACCGAAGATAGCAAGTCAGAGTGGGTTGGTTTGGACGAAAAATACCACGTGGGAGTTTTCTCTCAAAGGTGCGCATGCGGATCTAGCCTACTGAGTTCCACATAGTCAAGGTAAATGTTCACTTGAAAATTGACGACTTCCTTCATCCCACTCAACCGTACTGGTGCAGCCTACTTGCAGCCTACGACTTATTTCGAACGAAGCAGTTCAACCTTGCAATGGAAGATAGACCCAACACGGACATGAAATCCAACGTTATACAGTCGACCGAAGAGCGTCAGGATGGTTTGGTCCCTACGAGTTGGCTGTGTTGGGGTAGCAGACTTTAAAGGTAAAACTTTTGAAGAGAGGTTCGGCTGTAGCCCTGACCACACACAGAAAACCTACCGGATCAATACATTGTCAGATTTCAAGGACATCAAACACGCCCCACCAAACTCGACACCCCTTCCCACGTGATTTGCAACGCCTGCGAGTCTACTCCCTCCCCACTGTGACGCTAAAAACTTGGTCAGCAGATTGGTATGTCCGTCCAAGTTTCTCCCACCCTCGGGTTATTATTGCTGGCACAACCCGTCAATTGGGGATACGGTTTCCGTGGCCGCAGAACTGACTCTCACACTATGCCCTGTTGTCGGGTGACGATAGCATATTGTTACAGTCATCTAACCGAGTAATTTTGTGGCGCATTTTCTGATGGGTCGATGGATCTAACTGCTCTTGGTATACTGTCTGCATGTCAGGGATCGTTCGTAACCCAAAAAGGTGTGTGGATAGTGCACAATGCGCAGTTATCATGTGCAGACCGACCAAATGGTCCAAAACGTAGGCGAACATCTCACGTAGTGTCGCTGATAAAATAGACGACGGGGCCAAAGGAGAGATTATTACAACGTTGTTCGGGTGACTTGCACCCCACCTCTGCGATGGACCTTGACAGCGTGGTGAGCGTTCAGATTCACCTGCCATATCTCCGAACGATAAACATAAAGGAATGAAGTAGTTCGTTACTTGAAAAAAAGTTCGAATGTTGCCAGGTGGAAACATATCTCACCCAGCTTGTTTCACCTTCGATGCCCCTAGCAGCAAATGCGTTACCATGTTACGGGTGGAGCCAGGGGAAGCAGGATTTTGGACCCGGACGTCGTCTGCTCATCATCAGCTCGCCTCGTAGGACGGACCCGACGTCCTCGCTACCGGACTACTCGGACTCAAAAGAGAGTCTGGACTCTTGATGACGAACTGTAAATTAGCTGTCTTCGATGTTTTTCCGTGCTGTCCTGCCCTGTCTTGCTTTCTTTCTCTTCTTATCTTTATTTTATTTGCAAGATGCAACCAAGTCGGAGCTCCCGGTGGCAGTGGAATCGACGGCAAGTCGTTCCATTTCGGCTTGCATTCTTTTTGTTAAGGGGACCTCACGAGTGAGAACTGGACAATAAAACAGGCTACATCAGACTCATTTTCTTCCGATCCCGTCGACACAGGACATACAGAACGAGCCTGGCGTCTCTGGAGTGCGTCCGGCGGGACCGCCGTTGAGTGCGGACATTGCGTCTCGGGATGAGGGATGGATCACCGCCGGGGTAGTACTGGGATGCAAATATGATACGCTTTCCCCCCCTCCTTTAATAAATAAGAGGGCTCGCATCACACACTCGAATATTCCCCCTTCTCCCGGGGGAGTTACAGCCGAGTTCTGCCCTCTCGGCGCGACAACCGCAGGCCATCTGTACACATTGTTCTTTGTAGGTCATGCTTATTTCACGGAATTCGAACATATTCCAGACATTGTCCGAAGTAAGAAATCATTTCAAGTACCCACATCGTTGACCCGAAATGTTCGAGGGAATTCTCGAATGTTCTGCGTGTCTGTTCATTCCAATCCGCCGTCCACGCGTTCATTCATCCGCTGGCGTCGGCGTCGGCATTCATGCTCAGCTTGCGCAATGATACCACATGGCGTACATGTGGAGTGTTGCACGCGCTGAATCAGCGCCAAACACGACCGCCAGTGAGGGACCGGTCCACCACCGAGCATGCTGTACACCTCGATCATGACATCGCACTTGGAAGCCTTCACGTCTACCAGCACGAGTGTTCTGTCTCTGCTAACCGGTACGGTCTATTCTGTGCTAAACACGTTTGGCGTTCCTTGGCACATGCCAGTCTGGGAAACACAAAGATTGAATGACTGGCTTATCATTACTTATCTGTGACATCAGCAGAGCCACCCGAGTGGCAGATTGATAAAGTTTCGTGTTTCAGGGCTACGAAAAGGATGTCGGTGATATCCCAGAATCAGAGTTTGTTGTATTTCGCTCGTTTATGTGATCCTAGTGGGCGATGAACACTACTGTTGAAAGTGTTGCTTGAACCCGAGGTAGCCAGTGTCCTATTGACTGACATCAAACCGCAGCGTGTTGGCGTAGGCTCGCTGCAGACTCACACGTCATCCGCAGCGGAAGTCCTGTACGAAGCCAATGGGAGGGTAATAGGATCCGGCGGATAAGCTCAAGTAACGACCCGGAGGTGAGCCGCCCTAATTTGGTGACGTGCAGCCTCCCCATTACCTATAACAAAAAATAAAACGTCTGCGGAAAAACACGGGGAAAATTAACGTTATTAGTGCGCAGCATGAACCGCCCAAACGGCGACCGGAACCGTGCACCCCACCATTAACAAATGCGTAGGCTCCCTCTGGGTGCCCATCGAAAGGGGGAGCCACTGGGGTCAAGGCGGAAATCGCGTTCCAACGTAGACACGCGGAAACAGGATTGTAGTAATACCAAATGGTCTGAATGAACTCACAGGACATGGTTTCTGTTTAGAGACAAAATGCTGTAACGTGTTGACACGGGTTACGAACCTAGGTCACAACGTGAAAAGGCTCCGGCATGAGCAAGAAGACCAGGTTCGTAGCGCCCATCGATTTTCTCTCATGCAGGACTACCCAGTCGCCTATCAGGACGGCTCGGTGGACTTGGAATTCGTGTTACTCATCAGGTAAAAATAGCGCATACCGCTGAATGAGCATGGCTTCATTTCTGGATGCGTCGTTCCTGTTACTAAGGCGGGCGTTATTTCACCACGCACTAAATAAATGGTGATGTGGACTACTGCGTTACGGACCCTGATCGCTCTTGCGCGTGAGGAAGCCGCGCGTTGTTTTCGTAAGCAACAGAGAGTGGTTGCGAGACGCGTTAATACGGCATCCGCCATAACGCCGGGTGGCTCATCGAGTCAGTGAGTGCCATGCTGTGCAGGATGCCTCTCGGTGCCATTGTTTGGTGGTCTCAGTTTGGGAGGCGCTGTGGAGATGGGCAGTGCAGATTGGAGCGCACGCACAGGAGAGGGGTGAACCAGTTCGGTGGAATTGAATTGGACTGATCGAGATGGATAAGGAGACCAAAAGGGGGCATGAATGTTCCGGTTTGAGGCACCTGGGACACAAAGCGGAACTGGCAGTTCCTGATGGTTCCCAAGCCACCAAGTTGGATTGACGAACATGGGGCGCGGTCCCCAGCGAAAAAGTGGTTAGATGGTAGTTGCTTGACACAAACATGAATGGCTACGGGGTCAGGATGGTGCTTGTGAGGTGGGTAATTATTGTTGTAGCATGATCAAGTTCCGATATAGTTATGGCATGCCATCAACGAGGTTGTTTGTGACTGCTTATGCACGTGCCGTAAGCGTACACAACAAGCATAAGAGCTTCAAACACGCCCCGCTGTCCTTTTCGCGTTTAATCCCTCACCAAGTTATGTCCCTCGTACTACCAAACCATCCCCCCACATTCAACCCATACAAGCGACAGCGTCGCACCGCTACTGCAGTTCTCAGGGGCGATTTCGATCTCCCTCCTGCCAGAGACGTCCTCACCAGCCTACTCAACGGCGTCGGGCCCTACAAGGAAGTAGAAAAGGACGAGAGTCTGCGTAGGAGCAGGAAGCGAGAGAAAAAGGAGCGCGACAGGGAGAAGAAAAAGAAGGCTGCTGCAAAGCTACTCGACAAGAAGCCGACGGCCGAGTCCACCACCAGATCGTCTCCTTCCCTTCCCGTGCCACCAGCACCCACCCAGTCCGTCAGTGCCCCTCTCATACAGCCCTCTTCCTTTTGGCGCGCTCGCGGCACCAGCCATCGCCCCACTATACACATCGCCACGATGCAACGATCTGTCTCGGTTACGCCTCCCCCTATGGCTTCGTCTCCACGGTCTACCCCCGGCCCATCCGACTGGTCAGCGACGTCTCGAACATCTTCTAAACGTCCCCATACCCCCGACGACGACTCATACGCCACAGAACCCGCAGTCGCCACGCCACCGCCGACAGCACCACCCCAGAGGAAGAAGCGAGTAGCTGTCAAAAAGGGTTGGAAGGGTTGGGTCGAGGGCTCCCCGCCACCATCTGAGAAGTTGATCAACTTGGATGCTGTACCTATACTGCAAGAGAGGCGCACTCGCAGTGGGAAAAGCTTCGATGCTATCGGGGTCGGCAAGGACAGCTGGGTTTAGACCTGTAAGTACCCACATCCTTTCGATGGATCGGTAGAAAATACTGATTTATCCGTAGGTGACCCCAGATGTCCCCTTGAATGCTTTCAACTACCACGATCTCGCTGCTGGCCAATGGCCCTGCTTGATGAAAAAATATTTTTCTTCCGATTTCATAACATGCCTCGCTGTTTGCTGTCCTGCTTACTGTACAACATGCACCGCACCTCGGATCGCCACACCCGTCAACTAGCACCCATATCTTACTCGTCATTTGGTTTGGCTTGGTTTTGTACGTTTTCTTTATTAGTGTCACCGTAGGTTGCACTTTTACTTATCGATTCTCCTGCTACAAGTATTCCCGACATCGCAATGATATCTCGCTAGGCATAGACAGAATACATAACTGTTTTTTACTGGAATACTTGATCCCTTACCCCGGCATGCTGTGCGAATTGGGTGACGTCGATGATCTAAACAGTGCACCCCGTCAATTGGGTGGATGATCTTCAGTGCCATGATTACATCCAAACTGTCGATTGAGTTGGCCCCACTTGTCTGTATGTAGTAACACTAGGTAGCCGAACGGAGGCATTTGAATTAGACTTAAACAGAAGCAAACAACGTCTTCACAGTACTAATTCGGTTCCATTACTGTACCATCCACAGTCACGTTTCGCCGCTATTCTCTTTCCATTCTACACCTGGCGCAAAGAGAACTTGATCCTTCAACTTCAAACGGATCTTCCTCTCGGTAACTACCCGTCTCTTGCAGGTTTGATTTTTCCACATTCCATCATTTTATGCATAATTTAATTTACCACATATTCCCTTCCCAGGAAATCCGTGCCATTTTGCCCTCGACATGCTGTCTTTCATTCCTTTGCCAGCTTTGCCAACTCCGCCATCATGGTTCCCGGGTCACATGAACCGGTTCACAAAGCAGTTGCCTTCCCTCTTATCACGTACAGACGTCGTGCTCGAGCTCAGAGATGCCCGGCTGCCGCTCACCAGTATCAACCATAATCTCGAGAGTGAGTCTGAAGCGCTTGTTATTACCCCCTCTGCCTTTCAATTGGGCGTTATCTCCACCGTCAGATCCAAGAATCAGACATTTTATCAAATGCTCAACGATCCTCTCACGCTGCCATACCTAACCTAGGCTAGCATCAGTTGGCTGGGCGCATGATGATATTGAGGCCTTGGGGTCCGAGGTTATATCACAGAGGCCGCTCTTGGCTGTCACGTTTTGGGGTGGTGACTAACCACTTTTCCGGCAGGGGCGATAAGAAAATGGAGAGCAGAACGGGGTCGAGGCGCTTCCATGATAACGTCAGCGTCAGCTAGTCCCACACCGCCAATGGTACCAGGGTATGGAAGCACGATATGTGAGCGGATAGTCGTTCTAAATAAACACGATCTGGTTTCTGAATGGGGTGTGGAGGTCCGTAACGTTTACTTCCGTTAATCTCTCACTGGGCTTAATGTAGTAACAGCCTTTCCGCAAAGCCATGGCAGCTCGTTTCCCGGATCAGATAGTCCATTTCGCCTCATGTAATAAACCCCGTGACATCAAGACGCTGAGCGAGTTGCTCATAAGTATGTCGCTCAGCGACTTCGAATGATGTCATTTTCACGTCCGCGTGTAGACATAGCCAAGACAAATCCACACGCAACAGAAATGAACGTACTTGTCGTTGGTATGCCCAACGTTGGAAAATCCACGTTGCTAAATTCTCTTCGGAGTTTTGGGATCGCCGGTCGTACGTCGCATCGCCCCTATCCTTCTCTACATTTTTCTAGGACCTACCATCTTCGACTGAATTCTCTTCCCAGGGACCGCTAAGGCGTTGCAAACATCTGCGCAACCCGGCCATACTCGCACTTTGTCCACCCGGTTGAAGATATCAGAAAATCCATTGATTTATTCCTACGACTCTCCCGGAGTCATGCTCCCCTTCCTTGGAAAGGGGGAGCAAGGTGCCGAACGAGGCGTCAAGCTTGCATTAATCGGTAAGTAAAAGGTGCCGTAAAACATCCAGACCAATTGTAAAAACAAAATATCATAGCCGGTATTAAGGAGAGCTTGTACGACGTAGAAGGTCTCGTCAATTATTTGTTGTACCGATTGAATATTCTAGACCCGGTCTGTAAGTGGTCCGCCTTACCCGTGTTTATTCTGTTTTGTCTCAACACTTCTTTCTTCATTGACTTGCCTTTACTCAGCTCCGGCGTATCTCAAAGCCCTTCCGGAAGGTTCAGAGCCAACGACGGATGTGTATGTCTTCCTCGAGCAGTTGGCTGCACGACTTGGTATGCGAGTCCGAGGCGGCGACGTGGACGCCGCACGGGCTGCCAAATGGTTTGTCGAATGGTGGCGGCGCGAGGGCAGCTTGATTTCCGCCTCTGCACCACGGTCGATCGGGAGGCGTATCCCGCGTTTATCGCAGGGTGATCCACCGGGTGGCTCAGACGATGCGACGCATCCTTCCGTACCCATCCGCCGTGGCTGGGGATTCGACTTTGAATGGACTGTCGACGCTGCGTCATCCGGCTCGGAGGAAAAAGAGAACGTGGAGGAAAAGATGGGGGCGTGCATCGATACCTACATGACTATGGCGGAGGTGCAGGAGGAGCTGGGTGGGGATGTGAGTCAGACACAGGAGAAGAAGCGGGCTTGGGAAGAAAAGCTGGCCAAGAGGGCTGCGAAGAGCAGAGCAAGGGTATCACGCAAGAGCGGGTGATGGGATTAGAGTGGGGAGGGGGAACGGGCTGAGGATTCCATGTGACGTCTGGGCGTCTGGGTATGTCGCATGTGGTTCTTTTACGGGATAATGATGGCCTTTCCACTTGGTTGATCGGTCTGCTGAACTGGGCTGCCCGTGGCTGGGTGGATGGCTGGCAAGTGTTACCAGGGACCCACGACGCTGTGCCAGGCAAAGTCCGAGAATGGGCGGAGTATTTTCCCATTAGCTCTTCACATTCCCTCACGCACCGCCGGTTCCTCAGTTGATGGCAAAGTCAAATTCTAACGGCCATTTTAGAGATCTGATGTCACTTGACCTGATACGGCAAAATCGTATGGACACCTTTTGGTGGGTGTCTTGGTAAAGTTGGGTTAGTGGATGACTAAGTACTGCGACAGTCGTTTTCCACGTTACGGACGACTTCTCTGATGAAAGGGACGGACACAACATGTCCTGTTGGTCAGCAAGACTCAAGTCGCTACGTGACACTCGGAGTTGCCCTCGGTTCCCATGTCAAGGGTCGCATTGGCACGTCGTGTCGTACGTTTTCCTTGTCTGAACGATTAATTGTAACAGATAACGTCCGCAAGTCTAGCTGACACGTGCTATCGGGAACGGATGAGAGGTAGCTATCGCCACGTCTGAAACATCGAAACGCGTGTCCCTCAGACTCGTTCGTGGTCTGTTGGCGGACGCTCTTGTTGGCATGTGAAGAGCATGCTTGGCGATCGGATTGTCATGGCATGACTCTGAGTTGCATCTGGCCTTTGTTGCGTCAGGAAGATCGACTTCAACGATCTGATACATCCCATCCATATGGATCGAAATAACCTTCTGACATTGGCCCGTAGGTTCCGTGGATCACAAGCCAGTTTACGCTCAAATCTCTCTACCCAACATTACAGTGGTCATCTTGGCAACTGCCCGCCCGGCTTAACTTTTTACGGTAGAAACCACCCCTCACTCTTGTCTCATTGTCTGCGTTCTTTGGACCTCAGGAGACAAGCAGGGTTTGGCGCCAGGTTCACGTTTCCTGTTGGCCGCTCAGCCCGGAAAATGCAACACGTCTCCTAAGATCATAGACTCTGCGGTCTTCTACACCATCCAGGTGGTGCGTATTCAATGTTTGCGGGACTCTATTGATCGCCAATGATCGGGTGTCTGGTAGTTCCGCCTGCTCTCAGACGCTCGTCCGTTAACACGGTACGGCACGATTTCAAATATTCGATGTGTCCAGAACCGAGGGGGACCGACCGAAAATATATGACACATGTTTTGCGGGTCGCTCTCGCACAACGTTTTTTTATAACGGATTTAAGTCGACCAAGATCGACTTTTAATGCTACTACCATGCAGACAAAAAAAAAGATAGATACTCCGGGCATGCGAGCGAAGATGACAGGTCAATGAACAAAACAAAAAAGAAAACAAACGGGCCTTGCTGGGAATCGAACCCAGGCCACTTGCAATTTCCTCGGATTCAAACGAACTGCCCAAAGCAAGTATCGTACCTCTAGACTACAAGGCCAATCAAACGGAGGTCATACAACGACAACCACAAGCCCCTGTGTGCTTGAATCTGACAGTTTCTCGAGTTCCAGTTAAAAGTCTAAGTATCAGCATCATCCGACCCGAGGACAGTAAGTCAGTAGAAGAAATACAACAGCCGCTGGTGAGGGAGTGGCAAACTTGAGGCGAGCATACTGGAGAGCGAATGTCAGGGGAATAGACCATTGCTTTGCCGGCACTTACCTCCACATGAAGGGAGCATGCGGTAAGCCGTAGACGTTGGCGAGAGTCGAGGCCATGTTCCTTGTGTCGCAATTCAGACAAAATTTTTGCCTATAGAAGTTAGAGAACTCGAAACATGACATGAGAGACGAGACGTAGTCAACTGACGGCCCTGGGCGGGTTCGGCTGGTTCTTCGACGCGAATGGAGACCAGATAGAGGATGATGGTTGTCATGCTGGTGATCATCGACACATTGTGGACGAGTTCCCGAGTCGAAGTTCCTAGGCCGGATTGTTTCGAAAGAAGTCCGACATCAACATTCAGTAGTCCGGTTGCCTGGATGTTGGTCTGTTCATTTGTTCGAAACTCTGGGATTGAGTAAACTGTATATTTTACGAGCAAATTAATCGCTTGAAGCTATGAGTTCAGTTGAGTGATGAACAACCCCATCCCCATTCGCAAATTAGAATCGCAATATCGTTGACGAAGATCCTGTGCAGTATCCACACGTTGTTCACGGGTGCCATGAATATCAGTGACGTGTAAGCCGTCATGAGTAGGGAAGGGTGGTATCGCACACTCTTCGCCGTGAAATTTGACAACTGCTATCTACAACTGTGAAGTAGGTCGGGTTAGGAAGTGTGATGGAGACACTGTACCGGGGAGGTCCGGTGAGGATTGGGTTGGCAGAGTCCTCGTAGGTAGCATTCTTGTGCGTGCCGTGTAGTCAATCATCATCGATCCTTGCTTCCGCTCATCCGCATCCGCGCGACGGGAGCCCTCCTGAGGGCGAGGGCAGTCGGGCCCGGCCCAACACACAAAATATGTGTATGCATGTTTCGACCTGGAAAGCATTAGATATCTGACAACCATAAAATAAACTTTATCCCATATGATGATCGCACTGCATCCATGCATTTGGCTGAGTAGACGAACGCGTCATGTACCCATAGCCGATTCGTTCAATGAGGGCGGGATTCCGACTGAGTCACAAACGTTCGCCGACTCGTCGGGCCAAAGGAAAGATCTCCAAACTTGCTAAGAATAATCACAACGGTGTGCTGTGGCATCCTCAATTTGATTTTCAATGGTAGATCGATTGGATGATGTATCCCAGCGAGCGTCCGACAGTGCTCGACAAGGACGATGATACCGACGCCTATAGCTCGACATGAGCAGACCCTGAAACGGGCGTGCTTCCTGAACCAGCAACCGCCAAGACGGTTGATGATAGCACGGATTCCTCGATTTGGGAAGCGTCCCCCGGGTATCCCGACAATGCAGCAGTAGCGGCTAAAACAGAAGCCATCGTCGACGAAGCAGCTGTTGCCGTACCCACAAGGCTCGTCAAGGAGGTCCCTGCACCCCTATCCATCACCACTTCCTTCACCGTTTCTCCTGTGACTCGTGCGCGAGACACACCAACACCAGGTACGAACCTCGTCCACCAGAACGCGATCCTCAACCCTCTGTCCAGTATCCGCTGCTTCAGCACGAACAACACCACAAGTCCAAAGAAGACGAGAGCTGAGATAATGAGCACGCGATCCAGCCAATCCGTTTGTTCGAGCGCAGTCACTAGTTGCTTCGACGTGCCAATGAGAAGATTGAGCATATCGTGTGTTTGCGAGGCCGACTGTAAATTGGCCGTGGAGGATTCTGTCGGGTGTGATGTTAGCTGAGGCGAGCGAGGAAGAACGCACGAACCCAGGAGTTGGCTAGAGAGGACACTCTGCTCGAGTTCTTTTTGCATAAGCCCTATTGTCCGTTGAAGAGCCTCCGTGACATTGTTGTTGGCCTTCATGAGTACATCTTCTCTGAAGGGCAAAAACCATCGACATTGTTAGTCCTGAGTTGGACATGCTACCACGAGGATGTGAAGATACAAACGTGACTTTCTCATTAGAAGGCGTCAGTTGTTCTCGAACAGAAGTGGAACGAAGAAGCTCTTCGCGCTGTGATCGGCTCTGCGCATCAATTGCACGCTTCGAGGCGAGCACGGCTGTTCGAGAGTCTTTGCGTAATCTGGAGGAGTAAGTATAAAAGCATGACAAACGACACGGACATACCCGTCAAGCACGTTCAGATGTTCGTCTACCTCTTCTCTGAGAGCGGTGCGCGCCCTGCTGCTCCGCTGGTCATCCACCAGGACGTCCAGTTCCTACGAAGACCACCCACGGCAAAGCACCGACCCAGCCCCCAAACGTCAGTTGTCGTTCAATGTCATCATGATACTGGAATCCGGATCGCTCACTTCGACTTGCTTGGCTAGCTGTTCAATGTCCTCTCTGACTTCGGCAGCCCATGCTTGTTGCGTAGCAAGTGGTCCCGTACATGCTCGAAGCCGCGGGATTTGAAACGTTGAAAGATCATGTTGACGGCGCCTGACTGCTTCGAGAAGAGCCTGTGTTTCAGTGTCGAAGGTGGAAGGGATTGGAGCCATGCTTGGAGGTGTCCTAACTTGCACGTTGCACTGGTACACAACCCTCACGGTGGCCACGGGCCGCGCCACCGCCACCAAGTCACGCGGCTAACCAATTCATCGGAGTTCAACTTGGCGGCTAGTACTCATCTTGCTTGAAAGCTGTCGAATAATGTTATCGCTTGGCTTAATTTCATTGCGCTAGTCCTAAGACACTGACACTCGGCGCCATGTATCACGAGCGCAAAAAGGGGAAGGCCCGAGATACTAAGATCTTGGCTGAATTCCTGATGAATCGCCTGGTTCAATCATAAATATATAACAGCCTACGAAACTCGCACTTTACCCGGTACCGGTCAGTGCAGGTGAGCAAATTTCGAAATTCTGCCTCGGAACTATAGTAATTCAACTTAAGGACCAGTCCCACATCTAGGGTCACTTATTATACTAGGTTCGGTACGGCGATTGCGCCGCGACCTGACTTTTTTTGACATTTTGCCAGCTTTTCCACTCCCTCGATGTCGGCTAACTGGAGGCTGGTTCGGGTGGGATACCGAGATCATCGGTCCTCGCGACGGTAAACCGACCCGGAAGTAGTAACCTGCTATATAAGCCCGCGGATCCACTCGCCTTCGTTCTCGCGTCTTCACCCGGTAATGTGGACTGTAACTGTTTCCGGCCTAGCACTCGCCTTTGTCGTCGTCCTTGACATCGCACGCCGATATGTCAGGAATACGATACCCCGGTCCTCTCACCCGTTGCCACCTGGCCCACGGGGGCTACCGATCATTGGCAACGTTATCGGAGTTAACCCAGATGCCCCATGGTTGTTATACGCCGAATGGGCGAAGAAATACGGTAGTGGCAACGCTGGACACCGTTGTGTTATCTGCTCAAATAGACGACTTTAGGTGACCTCATCTATACCCGAATTCTAGGAAAGGATGTAATCATCGTTAATTCTGAAGCAATCGCAAAGGAGTTGCTCGAGAATCGCTCCAGGAACTATTCCGATCGTCCTTTCCTCGCCACTAAAAGCTTGCAAGTCCCCTTTCAACGACATATCTATGTCTTCGGACCCGACTAATGTGATCATCCATGGCAGGTGCGGGAGGGACTTCAGCACAATCTTCATGGAATATGGGGACAGATGGCGTCTACACAGGCGATTTTTTCACCAGACGTTCCGGGGCGAAGCAGTCCATAGGTTCATGCCCTTGCAACATCGCAAGGTATGTCAACTATTGCGAAGGCTCCTGGACAGTCCAGACCGATTCTCCGAACATATATTCGAGTACGTCTTCCCTACCAAATCGCTTTGGGTGATATTAACGACTATTCCTCCCTTTAGGTACACGGCATCGGTCATCCTGAACAGCGTGTATGACTATGACCCAAAAAGCCAGAAGGATGAACTATTCGATATCATCGCAAAGACGCTCGAGGTCACTGTACGTGCTCTGCGCCCAGACATCTCGATTCTCGTCGGTGCATTTCCGGCGTGTGAGTAAAAGTCTACCTTGGCTGCATCACGTATCTAAACCGGCGGGGACATCTAGTTTTGAAGCTTCCATCCTGGTTTCCCGGAATGTCCTTCAAACGGGACATGGAGATTGCCAAGGCTTTGTCCAAACAATACGTCGAAAAGCCGTTTCACTACTCTTTATTACAGAGACTGGTAAGGGAATGCTTCGAAATTTCGATATGAGCTCATTGTTGTGTAAGTCTACAGGCAGCTCTGCTCCATGCATGGTCTTTGATGCTCTTCAAGTTGTGGCAGAAAAGAGTGCCTTACCAGACGCAGAGTGGATGAAGGACCTGTCACACGCAGCCGCAACGGGCTTCATAGGTGAATAGCACATATTTCTGATCATGTTCTTGTCTCATCCGGATTCCTAGCTGCATCCGACACGGTAAGTACCGATTTTCAACTTTACTCAAAGATTGCGATTGTTTAATATGCGGAGGATAGTCGAACGCTGTCATTTTGTCGTTCTTGCTCATGATGGTGGTGAACCCTACAGCGCAGAAGAAGGCCCAAGCGCAAATCGACGCTGTGGTGAGTAGAAACAGGCTGCCGATGATCGAAGATCGATCATCGTTGCCTTATATCGACGCTATTCTTCGGGAGACACTCAGGTGCTGCCCCGTCGTCCCTTTGTGCAAGTGCTTCCCTATCCGTCCATTCCTCGGCTAATTTGTTCATCAACCAGCCATCCCGCACGCTGTTGTGAATGACGATGTCTATGCCGGATTTCGCATCCCGAAAGGTGGGTGAGCTACATTCCATGAAATTTCTGTGTTCACGTGTGTTTGCAGGAGCCATGGTGATATCCAACCTTTGGTCAGCCTTCCATCCTTCTGCAATCCGAATCATGCTGAGCCATCCCATTTGCTAGGTCAATGACTCATGATGAAGCCAAGTACCCAAGCTCCCACAAATTTATCCCTGAGCGATTTCTCAAGGATGACGGCACACTCAAGCCTGATGACGTCGAAAACGTCGTATTTGGATTCGGCCGGCGCATTTGCGTCGGGAGACACTTTGCGGACGCGTCCGTGTGGTCTGTGATTGTCAAGATATTGGCCGCATTCACGATAGAGAAAGCCAGGGACGAAAATGGGGTGGAAATTCCTGTCGAACCGAGATTTTCTACTGGCGTCATTACGTAAGTAACACATCGAGGACTGGCTGGGTATGCAACTATGTTGCTGATCGCGTTTACGCCGCATGGTGTAGACATCCACTCCCGTTCCGGTGTAGTATCGTACCCAGGATAGCCGAGATGGATGCGGAAAAGCTGGGACAGCTAATCGAGGCGAGTACTGCCTAAGGTAACATTAGTACGGGTCGTACGGCCTGAAACCGAAACCGAACGAGTCGTTTGTTGTATCTGGACCATACAGTGTGTGTATTATAGTAAGTTGTGTATAGACCTCTGTGGCCTCGCGGTGATGCGCATCGGGAGATACCGTGACAACGGAGCTCATGTTTCGATTGAGCGGTCACAATATACGTGTGGATACCCTATGTGATGGTTGTCTGAGCTCCCCTTTCTTTGACGTTTCTCCGAGGAGAAACACCCTCAAATAGCATCTCTGAAACTAAGGAGGGGAAATCACCCCCAACACTTGAACCACGATGAGTTTCCACTGTCATATATTTAGCAAGGATCTGATTTAAATAACGATCAGTACGGAGTGTATCAGGACCCGCACATGATCCTGTGTCTGTCATACCATCCCATCCGAAGCCGATGCACCGCCCTCGATCTCGCGATGACGGTGGCGTCCTTGTATGCGACGCAGAGCGCGTCGAGGCTGTCTTTGACGAGGTCGACAAGGACGTGAAAGCGGCAGCGCCGTCGGTCGCTTTGGGTTGGAACTGAGGTCGGGTGAGGACTCGGAGAGCATCAGAAAATGTATGAGCGGGACCAAACTGGGACTTAGTACGAATAAGAGAAGTGATTACATTGAGCAAAGGACATGATTTCGTCGCCGTCGGCGCTTTCAAGTTTGCGTGGCAGGTCAGGTTGCGTTCATCGGATGAGTCGTTCGGCCTATAGTGGATGCATGCACTGCACAGCAAATTGGCTCAGTCCAATAGGGGTGAATAACGATGGCTTCCCAAATATTAGTATCAAAGACACCCGCTGGGTCCGGTCCCGAATCCGTGCTATCACCAAGCGTCCTTTCAGAATTAATTGTGGCTGCTGAGTCAGGATAGTCTGGTGATGAGCCTACCGTACTACTGACAACGAGGCTTACTCCTCATGTCGAGCTAACATCGTCGTACTTACCGGTATACTAATCACTCACTTAGTCTACCATTCATAAAGAGATCGAGGACGTAAGGGGCCCGTATCAGTTACACTCGAGTGATGAGCAAGCTGTGAGCAGCAGCGTCCAACGTCCAATTGTGACGACAGCATGACATCTCCAAGTTTCCTAGTGACCATGTATATCATCTCATCGGCGAATGTTCCTTCAACGACACTATTATCCAACATCTTGTTCTCTCACTCCCTTATTCCCCAGCACGAGGTTTACTGCGTGGCTGTCACTACCAGGGTGTTGTTGCCATTCAACGGTCGCCGCAAGGCCCACCATGGTAAACCTGCCACGATTGTGAACATGCATTACTTGTTTGCATAAAACGTCAGA
>JBBPRA010000162.1:0-48561 GCA_038092775.1 Boletus rubescentipes | reverse complement strand
ACCTCACCTGCTCCTTCTCGCCAGGTGTCACCGACTCCCCCCGAGGCGGTGCAAGCCGAAGGAGCGGAGGAAGGGAAAGCTGAAGCTGAAGGCACTCCGCCCTCGAGACCCGCGTCACGGAAACACGTCTTTTTCTGTAACAATATATATTATGTGCTATTGCGATTACTCGAGGTAAGTCGAATGTGCCGTTCGCTTTTGGAAGACTAATGAACCCGAACTGCCAGGTGTTGTATTCCCGTTTCTTGTTTTTCAAGAACCTCGCTGCGTCGATGGCCAACCAACCGCCTAAAAGCACTGCTGCCACCAAAGACACCACAACGTCGACATTACCTCAGCTCGCCCAACTGGACGAAAGGGTCGCCCATGCAGAGCACTATTACGATCTCATGCTTGAGTCTTGCGAGCGATTGTTTGACAACGAGATCGACCAACATGCGTTCGAGGAGCAGATGCGATCCATGTTTGGATACAGGGTCTGTTTCCGTTTACCATCCTAACTTCATGCCGACTCAACAATGGGACGCAGGACGCATACCGTATATTCACAATTGATAAGGTGCTCGGTGCGTTCATCAAACAGGTGCAACTCGTGTTGTCAGATCCACGGTGCCACGACCTGCTTGAGCTGTTGAGACGAGACCGCGCGCTCTCATTGCCCACGATGCAGGATCAAACGAACAGCCGTCGGTTGGCAGAGAGCATGGGTCCGGACGAGAATATCTACCGAATTGATTGGGTACGTTATCCTGCATGTTGCCAGTCGATCGACACGCTCAAAGGGAGACCAGATACAGGGTACCAAGACGATGACAGTACAGTTGCTGGCGAAAGACGACTCGAAAGCATACGACGCAGAGATTCTCGCTGAACGATGGCAGTCGTACATTGACGCATACGTTTCGGTGGGTGTTTCCGTTTACATCATATCGACGTGCGAGTCAACCAAGAGTTGTCAGGGTGACTCGTCGCAGGGTCTCCCCATGTCCAGACTCCAGCGGTCGTTTTTGAAAAGGTACGTTTAATTCCAAGTCTAGTCCTGCTTGGTCTCACGTACCCCTGACTGTCAGGAACGTGCGACCCGCCGTGACGGCAACGGTGCCGGACGTGCTTGCTTGTGGTTCCCTCGAGATCCGTGTGTGTGCACGCACGTATCGCTTGTTTTACGTCCCGCATACGGAAGACTTTTTGCTGCGCGTGTTGAACGAGGATGAGAGGGCGATGATGGGGGATAGAAGGGAAAAGGTGAGGGAGAGGCAACAAGCGTGGGCGAGGGCGGTGGAGGCGGGTGAGTGGTTGTCTGAGCGAAAGAAGGGTACGGATGCGGGAGAGGGGCCGGAGCCAGTACCAGAAGGGAATTCGATCCCCGGTACAGGTGCAGGTGCGAGTCCGGAGGCGGAGCCTAGGCCCGCCGCTGATGGGAACGCAAGTGCGAGCGTCGAGGTAGAGGCGGTCGAGCGGGACGTTGGCGCCAGTGCGTCATGACCAACGTGATGAACAGTAGGGGTGTGTATTTGCGGTTTGCATTTTGGAGGATTGTTTTGATTACCTGGTTTCTTGCGCACGCCGCACAATGGTGCGCGCTTTTGCGACACTAGTATGGAGCGTCCTAGTCTATCGATAATAACACAAGTCTGTGATCTCGAAACCAGCATTGGGTTCATACTGTTGCTGTGAAGTCGACCGGCGGAACGGTATTCGATTGCAAAACAGAGCAAAGGCGTTGAAACGTCGTGAGTAAACACTTGACCTTTTTCAACTTGCTGGCGAGTTGGTGGAGCTGGAGCGGCCTGCTTCCCAGTCAACGCCGCTTTAATTGGGAGTTTCTAGGTGACGATATTCAGCAGTACGCTAATCAGTCCAGTGAACTACCCCAAAAATTGACATATGGTGTCAAGAAAGCAGATGGGATTAGATTACCAAGACAGAGTTTCAAGATACATGGCAATCAGATGTTACTTCTTCTTTAGATCGTCCACCCATTTGATGGGGTTTTGAAGCACATGGTTGACCAGTTTGTCCATCAGATCATTTCCTGTTACATCTACAACTTTTGTGTTCGCACTCCCTGTCGAGACGTCGTTGTTATATCCAAGATCAACCTACGCGGCCATTGTCAGCAATCCTAGCGCGTGGTTTCCCAAGCTTTTACGTACCGACACATCCGCAATGGTACCATCTACAGCAATCCACCATGAAATCATGTCGTTCATTCCTTTTTGTAATTGCGTGTTGAAGGTGTCGACTTTGTTGGTAATCCACGTGTTGTAAATCGGTGTGATGGCGGAGTTGTAATTACTCCTAATTCATGTGAGCTAATGGTACTCTATCGACCCGGACGTGAAAGCTCACCAGACTCCGCGAATACATTTTGATTGCTGCAGGAAACTGGCTTTGACCAACCGGTGGTTCATGTAAGTGGTGAGGCCGGCCGCCTGATGGATGATTAATGGGGATCGCACCAGTTCTTGTCGGGCTTACCGAACGCATGAGAGACACCTGCGCGGATTGACTATAATTCATAAACGTCTTTTTCGTGAACAGTTTCTTTGGACTGAAAGCCTGTAATCTTATCTGAGTATGTTTGAAACACACCAGGGAATGATGAACTTACTCTAGCCTTCATCCCGTTTGCCCATACTTCTAGCCATGGCATGTAAACACGTCCCGGTGCGTCGTCATTCGGGAGACAGGAAAGAAGATCCGGTAGGATCTTAAGGAACAATCAGTTGGATGAAAGATTGTATATGTAAGGTACATACGTCACGGTGCCCATTAATTATCTTGCCTACCCAGTTGCAGAACGAGGGCGCGTCCTTTTGCCAGATTGCTTTCTGGTTGGAGAGGGAAGCTATGAACTGCGATACTAGACGCCATTCTGAGCGAGAGATGCATGCTTGCGGAACCAACAGACGTACTGAGTTGAATCTCATAGATGTGCTCCCTACCATAGGCGTTTGTCCGTGGCTTCTGTGCCTTTTCTCTTGCGGGCGAGAAGTCAGGAGTGAGTTTTGTAGGTGATTTAAGGTCCCAATATACGTTCGTTGCAGCACCTTTAGTGTACGACAGTGGCGAAAATGACATTCCATTGCAATTGCGAACCGTGACCGTGCTTGTCTGGATGAAGAAAAAAGAGTTGAGCATTGACATGGGATATTACAATCAAAATTGAAATCGTACAAGTGACTCTGGATGCATGACTTGACAGGACGCATTAGCATTTTGGACCACATATTAAGCTGAGAGTGCAGGCATACCACTCCGACGGAAAATTGTGCCTTCCTCATCGTCCTCGGCTAAAAGGAAATACAACAGATCATAGACGTCATCGTCTTCTTCATCGTCTTCATCTTCAGGAAGACTCTCAAGACTACGTTTCGTCTGCGCGTCCAACTGTTCTGGCACTAAATACCGTGAGATGAAGATAGTGTCAGCGATGGGATGGGCATACAATCGTCATACAGATTATTGTCAGTCTCGTTGAGTCCGTTAGGGCCCGGACATATCAGTGTCCCGTGAACCTGCGGTACTGCGGCACTTGCACTGCGTTTCATGAGATGTTCCTGCTCTGCGGCGGGAGCGGGAGGATCAGCGGTGTGCAGTTGCTGGATGGGGTATATATATCGTTCCTGATCCCCATTCTTCTCAAGGATATACGCAGAATATCGCGTGTCAGGAGCTTGTGGAACAATGGACTCGCGTTTTGTTTCAGAAAAGTGCAAGTCTGACATGCCACGCTTCAAGCTACTTGAGGAGGACGGAACTTGAATACACTGCAGCACCAAGACTGGATTAGTTCCGGACGGAATTGGTATGGGATTACTCACGGATTGGCTGAAACTGTGCTCGGTTTGATAGAATGGCCATTGGAGAGTACCACTTTCCCAAAACAAGAGACTAAAGTCAACGAATTAACGTGCGTGAGATACTTCGGTTGCCGTGCACGTTTCATTATCGACGCACCTGCCTGTGAGGCCCCCATAGCTTTGTCGTGTCAGTTGTGTTGAAACATGCTCGCAGACGAAATACCTACAAGTTGACTCCACAATCTGTGCACATTACGATCAGCAGTCACACATACACTGAGGGTTTTACGTACATGCGTTATAGCAAGCTTGGGGTGCCTTTGTGCAATCGTAAGATTCATTGTCACGGTTTGCATTGCGGCGACTTACTTGGCTCTCCGAAGCAGATGCGTTGATGGAAATGCCAGCATAGAGATCGGTTTGCACATACGCCTGAAGGTCACGTATGATAGTGTCAGGCACGTTTCCATTAAGTTTATCAATAGCCCATACCTGTGCGTCGATCACAGCGCCACGGAGCACCTGGACACCGATTTGAATGGCTGGAGCCAAGTGTATGCTCAAATCACCTTCCAGTATGGTGGGTGTCAATAGTCGGAGAGGAATAGTAATTGCAAAACCAACCCGCGAGTTCAACTTCTCCACTGGGGTAAAATGCGGGTAACGCGGGCACGAAGGTGTCATACGTCGTGGGTGTCGCAACGAACGAATCGTTGATGGAACCTAACTGAAGATTGACGGAAGGGAATTGAATCTCAGCACCTAGTTGAATAGTCCTAGGATCTCATCAGTAGTCGACCAAAAGCTAAAGAAAGAACAAGCGCTTACGCGTGCATGGATAGCTCGCCGACAACTGACACAGTCAAGGCACAACAGCGGATGCTTCGGAACCCAATACTCACTGTAACCATTAATGACTAGGCTTGGACCGATGGTGAGAAGGCCGGGGCTACAAGGCACGGTGAGATGGGGTGACTCTCGCAATCACCCCTAACGCACTAGTAAAGTCCTGGAAAAGCCAAGGTCTAATCAACCGGCATTAGATGGAGCCATGACTAAGTAAACAAATGTTCTTACCGCGAACTGAACATTTTCGCCATTATATCGGATAAGAGCTACTCCGTCAATAGTGAACCGAGCATGCGCATTTGCGTCGGCAGCTGCTATGGTGCTCGGTATAATGGCTCGCTAGGAAGACGCTGAACGTACTCAAAAACAGATATGCGGCTTGAACTATGGAACAGTTACTAAGTTGCATCGGGAGATTTTCGAGCTCCCCTTACCTGCTGGTGGTACGATGGTCGCTTGCAGGTAGAAGCCAAAACTTGCATGCGCTCCTATTTTGCAAAGTTTCATCGCGTGATTCAAAGGAAAACAGAAACTCTTACTGGCCATGCCTTCGAGGGTGATGTCCAATGAAGCCTCGAATGATGGCATTGTCGTCGAGCCTAGGATGGGAACGTGATTCAGAGTAATGAAATGGTCAATTTTAGTGAATCTCACCGGGGCAAGCAACCGATTTTTCATAAATTGTCCACTTGTCAAAGCATCAGAATACTAACAAGACTGAAAGTCCGTGTACATACAGTGTCTTGCCATTTGAACGTGCGCGCGGATTTAATGGTTTTCTCCACCTATGGGATCTCCGTTTCATGTCTTTGGTACGTATTGCCTTTAACGTACCGTCGTGACCTTCGTGAGCCAGGTGGTAAATGCACCCCACCACCTACGGTAGATAGGCTTTTTCATTTCCTGCTCACGAAGCCTACACCCATAACGTGAGGAGGGTCACGATTAGGTCTTATTCGTTAGCATACCATCGTTTGCGCTCCGGGGGCGAGTCTACGACACTATCCCAATATCCAGGCATATCGGTCACATCTGTATGAGCATCGCGTCAGTACTGTCAATAGCCAGAGAACGCTCGTGCGACTTACCCGCCCGCATATATACGGGTCCATTCGAGGCCGGGATGACAGAAAAGTCTGTCGGGTCATCAATTGCTCAGGCTCATCCACACGTATATCCGTAAAACATACCATAATCGAAAGACAATGAATACACGAGCTCTTTCTCCGGCTTTTTCGATTGGTGGTACGCTGATAAGATCGACTGGTTCGTGTGCGGAGTCAGACTCGCGAGACGAGCGTAAGGGCCAAGTCCGCAAGACGAGGGCATTTGCACAATCGTGTGTTCAGCGCCTCCAATGAAGACATGTGCACAGCCAGAAGCATCCATCGATTTAGAACAATAGGCGAGAACCTGTCGTCGATTGAGTGATGGTACAAAAGGAACATGACATGGGCATGCTTACCGTCTGTGGTTGGTCGCTTTTCGGATCACATGAAGTGACTATCCAGTCAGAGACGAGTGCCATCGAGGAGACAGATTGGGGATTCGGAGAGTCGATGAATACCTCACCAAACGCCTCACTATTTTCGTCATCACCTGTCACAAGGCTACCTGACGAACTTGAGTTGGAGAAAGGGTGGTCCGAGTCGAATTCGACATCAAATGTTTCGGCTCCCTCCACAACATTGCTTGGGAAGATGTCATCGAAAGGGACTGGCACATAAGCGCTCCCTAGAACGATTCCCTCATGAGACTCATCCCTTAAAATAAACAACGAAACAATGCACCGATGGGGTCACAACAGTACGACCGCATGCCATACCCAACGCAGGGCTGGTTAGCATCTCCTTGAACGTCCGTGATCAAAGTGACTTGACCAACAGCGCAGCCATTATCAAGACCTGGTATGCGACACGCGTCATCTGCCTGCTTTATATTGTCGTGGTTGTGTGGATACTCACAAAGAGGTGGTGTACCAACCCACGAGCAGTTCTCGTATGGAAAATCATCCCCATCACAGCAGAATGGCTTTGAGGTGCCTATGCTACCCTGAGAATAACCACCTACCAGCGTCGTCACGAGGAGGGACGAGTTGCCGGAACATGTCGGGTTAGATCCACAGGACTCTGGCGAGCGTTGCTTAGTTGTTCCCGATGACTGACATGTTGTTGTAGCCTTACCTTCCACTT
The DNA here is from genome assembly GCA_038092775.1 of Boletus rubescentipes. Taxonomy (NCBI): domain Eukaryota; kingdom Fungi; phylum Basidiomycota; class Agaricomycetes; order Boletales; family Boletaceae; genus Boletus; species Boletus rubescentipes. The sequence continues at coordinate 41,714 of JBBPRA010000162.1, read as the reverse complement.
CACAGTTATTCGTCACGTTCGTCGCGCAGCAAAATGGTGTTGCACCTCCCTGGCAATCCGTTGGCGATGTGGCCAACACGATGGTACTTGGCGGGCACACCCCATAACATGGGTACCCTAGTGCGTGTTAGTTGCGACCAGTTAGTGAGCAAGACTTTGGTCTCACACGAGCAGGATTCTGGTGAGGGTGCATTTCCTGAAACGAAAGAGTTATTCCAAAAATGTCAGAAGAATCCACGTGCTATACCAGATTCGCAGCATATGTAACGCCTTTCTCCATCGTGATTCTGATCAGATCCTACAAAGCTAAGATGGGTGTGTGAAAGCCACGCAGAACATCTTATACGCCGCGTATACCTATATCCAGTCGGACAGCTTTGTGCACCCCAGTCTGTCTCGAGGCAGCCAGTACCCTGACTGACGCCACTTGCGATCTCTTGAGTAACGTTTCCATAGAGCGCCGATAGCGCGCTGCAATAAACGTCACGAACACAGCGAGAAATCTGGATGACCAGGTTGCGTACCTGTATGTACCATCGTCTTGATCTAAGCTCCATATTATCGATCCACCAAGACAATGATCATTGGCGCTAATTTCCTTGTTAGAACACCAAATGCATCCATGTAAAATGAAACTCACTAGTTGACCTTCTGTCCAAATGTCTCTGCATTATCGTAGCTGATCCACTGGTTCCTGCCCCCTCGGAATGATGCGTGCGAATTCTAGGTCAAAGTAGGGAGCTGTACTCACGTATCCCATTCCATGAAGTTCACCGCAGCATCTGGATCGAGCGCAGAGAGTGTATCGCTGGTTGTATTAAGGATTTCTTGAATTTCGGACCATATCAAGATTCCGGACGTGGCACTGCATGGCCCCGGGTTCCCACCACTGACCTAAAATGATCGTGTAGTGTCCGTCAGAGATAGATCTTCCGTAAAAGGGGGTACGCTTACCCATGGACAACCAGGACTCCAGCAAGCTGGAGACGCGAGAGTGAAGGAGCGGCCATAAAAGGCGAAACCCATATTCTTCCGGATGCATTAATTGTTGATACCGGGAGACTTCGTCACAAACTTACTACTTGTGAAGGATTCGCACCAGCTCGCCAATATAGGTCGAAGGCCTCGTCGATCTCAGTCAAGTTTGTGTGTGCGTCGAGGACGTATCTGTGTACAGGTTCAGTGAACCTCCCTTGGTGTATTGTGGGTGGTGTACTGACCCAATGTAGGGATCGATTCCATCCCACACACCATGAAGATCATAGGTCCTATATCATCTAGTGAGCTGTTTATGTCCCAGAAAACAACCAGTACGCACATGACATTTACCCAGTCTGCACTTTTGAGCAATCCAGGAAGGTCAAAGTGCCGGAGATACCAGTATGAAGATGGTGCCGTGCTATGCAAATGAAAAGGCTTCGGCAAGTGCTCGCAGAGCAGAGATCCAGTGCTTACAACGAAAGACCATATCCTGCGCTGCTGAATGCAGTCTATCGTCCCAAATTAGCTTACGGCATTGTCGTGTTTCGGAGGAAAACCTCACCTTTACGGCTGACATGAACGTGACATAGTTTTCCGTGTCTGCGGGTCCTCCACCACGATCGAATGCTCCAGGATACTGTTTTACTCAGTCTCAAGTCTGTCATTACACCAGGAAAAGGGTACGCACTTCCCAGTCAATGTCAATACCCTTGTGAAACCGGGTGTGAACATCTTTCCGGGAGTTGACGAGAGGACTCACATCAAACGCGTATGTCTCCATAACGGGTAACACGGAGGCTATGAAGGTGTTCGTATTTGCAGTAGAAGCAACAAGTCGCGAAAAGATGGTAGATGTCGGTGGGTCCTATATATCACCGACGACACGTGAGATCAACACCAGGTGGTGTATTTGACACGCACATTGAAGTTCCAACCACCTTTGAAAATATTTGAATCCGGGTTCGAACCTCGCATAACAATACAACTCACCAATAGAAAGAAACACTTTCAGGGTGGGATCCTGGCTCTTGAGGTTGGTCGTTCTTTGCCATAACTGACTATCTCCTGGGTTCGCTTCGACAAGTTGGAACGAGCTGATCCACAATTTCAAATTCACGTAGCAATGAATATATGATGATCATACGTACTCAGAAATATAGGCGAACGCAAAGTTCACATGCGTGAGGTCTTCTGTGTAGATTTGTTCCGGAGGGAATGCCATGCAGCCCCTAGACATTGTCAACAAAGACGCGGCCTTCGCAGTAGTAAATTTGATCATACCGAGAAGCCGCCGCACTGTTGTAGTAACCTATTCTACGAGTCAAAGCAGAGTTCGTCTCCGCACCTAAATCATGAAGGAAGATGAGTAATCAACTAATTGATGCCCGGATCGAGGTGAGAACTGACCGCAAAGGCGAACTTTAGGATTTCCACAGTTAGACTGACATCCGAGGCTTGTGCTGCAAAAGTCCACTGAGGAGTAAATCAGTGCGGTGAAGATAAGTATTGATCATGCGTCGGATACTCACTCGTAGTCCCACAAAAGCCATACTATGACATTGTTCAGAATTTAGAGCAAGGACAAGAAATTCAACAGTACCTGGCTGCAACAGACGTTCTAAAATGTGGTGAGCAAACTGCAAAACGACTTGAAGAATCATACTGACCAAAGGGCATGTTCTATTGGCCGGCGGAGCATTCTTACCGCATTCTGCTTGAGCATCGCAGTTACTCGTGCAATTACCGCCGGACGACACAGGAGTGCAGTATTCGGACCCGAACCCACATAACCCACTATTGCCATTACAGCAAGCAGCCTGTGATTCGATTTATAGGGCTTCAGCAGACTAGATCGATGATAACAGACTCACGTTAGCACATGGAATAGTAGATGTACACGTTCCAACCGGGAGCGATGTGGCATTGTTCAGGGGACTTGTGACGGACGACTGAGCATGCACTGGCTGGACGCAAGTTGGAGTCACTAGTATTCACAATATGAATGTGCCTTGCAAGGCAAGCGTCAGGGGAACGTCAACGAAACATACGTAGTAGGCTGAGGGTGATAACACCCCACAAGCGGATATGCATGGGAGGCAGGGAGCGCTCGAGCGGTCGCTCTCGGACTCTTCATTCGAACGTCCATTTGTAGAGATCAGGCCGGGGCCACGGTTCCTGGTACATTACGAGCAACGGCCCATAAGCTGAACTTGAACATTATCATTCGAAGGGTGCTCCTGGGAGTCTGAATAAGATCCACGGTCAGGTAAGAAAGAAGTTTGCTGGCAACAGGGTCCAAATCGCGATAACCTAGGAGGGGTGTTCACAACCAATACTGGTACTGTGATATTGAGCCCGTCAGCTTCTCCCACTAGTATGCCTGACGAATTAGTACTTATCCTCGCTGTTCGACTGACGCTTATAGAAATACATGTGCAGCCATGTATTTACCAGTGGCAGCGGAGCGGCTGAAGTTGCAGTGTCGTTACATAATCTCTCGTGACGAATCATAACGGTTGCTTAATTACCGACTGCCTTAATTACCAGCAGTCATTACGGGACTGCCTAATTACCGGGGACAGCGATGTTCATCATGCGATCCGATGCGCATCCTCATCACGCGGCGGTAGGACGAGTCTTCGGCGGCTCAACTTCTTCACGCCTTGGAAAAGCCCTGCCGTCCCCCAATGGTAATCGAGATACATCCATCATTGTCATGCCGGAATTCGGTGGGAGTATCAATCACTCAACGGATCCTTCTCTGAAAAGTACCATTCTCGAAGGAACGACACATAAGTATCTGATGGACTTTGATAATGAAATCACCAAGGCTTCAAGTTGGTGAAAGCATCCCGCTTTGTCTCATGATCTCCCAGGCATTTCTTTTGCTGCTCCTCCAAGCGAGGTTTGGCGCGCAGGCGCGCTCCCTCAAACACGACATTCATGGAGAGCAGGTTGCGCAGGACTATACGGCCCAGGCCCATAGACTTCAAGGCTTGGCGTCCCCATCTTTCATGAGGACGAGCACTACATTGTCATCAACCTCGGCTGCGCTATCACCTACTACCGCAGTGTCATTGTCCGCGGCGTCTTCATGCCCACTTTCAATGGCAACAACCTCGGGAATGGCAACGCCAATGGCGTCCCCAGCAGCGATGGAAATGGCAAATTCCATGGTTCAATTTTCAATCTATTCCACGTCCAACTTGCCCACAGGCGTGTTGGCACCTCCCTCGTCATGCGCAGACGCAATGATGGCGACTATTGAATGTAATTCTACCATTTTGCTCATGGGGTATGACTCTTCTTGAGCCTCTATTATTGTCTGATCATCAACGATCTACAGATTCAACCCGTCTTTCGACGCTGCCAGTCTCGAGACAATGTGTACCGCCTCGTGCACGTCATCCCTCCAATCCTATAGGGCCAATATCTTATCTGCTTGTGTTGGATACTCAATGCCGACCTCCAATAACAGAACTTATCCTCGTATGTATGCCTCCTCGCGTCTCACTTAGAGGACTCAAATCACTTTTAGCGACGCTCGCTATCGACTCAATCCTCGGACCCTATAACGCCGAGTGTTTGATGGATCCGTAAGTCATCACAAATACGGAATGCTCGCTTACATATATTCGTAGAACGACAGGTAAATACTGCAACACGATACTCCCAACGTATGGGGCAGTTCTGCCCCAAGGCATCTTGGGGTACCCGCAGGATGAACTGTGCACGCCATGCATGCTCGGTATCTTGAATGCCTCGCTTTCGAACCCTCTCACATTCTCGTATTCTGGATACGCTTCCCTTCAGGGTGCTTTGAGCAAATGCGGATCGTACGTGTGACCTTGGTTGCTAGACACGTTCTGAATTATCTTGCCTGAGCAGTTCGTATAGTAGTTACAATGTGACCAATCCACCCGGGAGTCCCACCACAATATTTATTCCCGGCCCCTCTACGACGCCCGTGGGGACCAATACAACGGTATCCTCAACGTGTAGTATCACGGGACGGAACATAACCACTACGGCGAACAGTACTTGCACATCAATTGCGAACCAATACTCTGTCACTTGGTATGATGTAAGCACGTTGACCATGACCTTGGCTTCGTGGGGTGACGCTAAGTCCACCAGGTGGTTTCGAACAACCCGAGCTTCAATTTTGCAAACTGTGACGTACCCGCCGGGACGGAGCTCTGTCTCCCTCAAGTACGCGCGACTTAACCGCTGGGTAGTTTGTTTGATCTCATCGACTTGCTAGGCATGTACAACATACGTCCCGACGCCAAACCAGACTTGTCTCGACGTGATTACCGCGGCAAAAAATGAACCACTCTCTAGCCTAAATCAAAGCATCTCCGAAACCCAGTTAATCAGGCAAGTGATCGGCGATATAGACTGGTCTCGATCTGCTTACACGCTCGACAGTTTTAACCCCATGCTCGGCAGAGGCTGCACACAGATAGTCAATCAATATGGAAAAAACATCTGCATTAGGTATTTATCATCACACCACACAAATGCTCGCTGAGCTCATGGTGTAGCCCTCATGGCGGATTCCCAAATGTCGCTGGAGGATTTGTTGCGGTGCCAACCCCAACCGCAATCGTGTATGTAAATCCCACCTAACTTTCTTGCTTTCGACTGACCATGTAAATCAGCCCGCCGCCTGGTCCAACCGTGAGTGGCACAACGCCAAACTGCGGTGCCTGGTACCTTGTTCCTCCCAGCGTGAGTGTCAATCATCCTACCACCACGTGTCTGTCTTCGATCTTGATCTTTCGTTTGAAAGGCAATTTGCAATCAAGTCATCATGAACAGTGCGTTTCTCGTTATTGGCTCCTCTTAGCGTCACCAGTCCGAGCAAATCTCGTAGACTCGATCTCTCTCTCTGAGTTCCTGATATTGAATCCGGAGGTAAGTTTACCTAAATCGAGGTTGTCATGGGTGCATGACGAAGATCACAGGTTAACTCTGACTGTACGAATCTGTGGGCCAAGTGAGTGGTCTTGAAGTAGATTGACTATCTTGTTGATACAAAACGGACCAGCTACAACTATTGCGGTGGGTATAGTTGATGTTGTCCTTGCTGTTCATATATGCTCATTTCAAGTATAGTTGCGCCATACCCGCCGCTATCGGCCACCCCGACTCTCCCACCTCTCGTAAATGGCACTGCGGTATATACCAGCATGCCTCTTCCTCCAATGATAACCCCGACACCATACGCCTACCCCACTGGCTGGTTGACTGCTCCGACCGCTGTCGCGCCAGGCACAGTGGTGAATGGGTGCTATTTTTATTACCAGGTTCAGACAGGAGACAACTGCACAAGTGTCTCTGAGATGTACGTACGCTGTGTGCGACAGTCAGACAGAGCTCATTTTTGTCCCTATTCTAGGTTCGGGATGAGCTCTCAGGAGTTTGTTACCTGGAACAATAACCCATCATTGCCCTGTCCGAGCTTGACGCCCGGTTCCTTCGTTTGTGTGGATGTTCTAGACATAACTGATACGGCTCCGCCTACACCTACGAACGCCGCGCCTGGATCGGGCCCATCGGTGCTTCTTTCGTTCCCAGATCCGTGTTCCTACCACTCACCTTAGTCCTTTGATCCATGTAGGGTTGCTATGAGTGGTACGCGATCGTAGACGGCGACAGTTGTGGTTCAGTGGAAACCAAGTTTAGTCTGACTCAGTCCCAATTCTTCGCACTGAACCCGGAACTCTACTCCAATTGCACCAACCTCATCCTCGGGGATGCTTATTGCGTCGAGGCCATCCCCACTATCACGAGCACGCCTACGGCTACTGCGACGACCTCAGCTAGTATGTTACCCACCCCAACAAACATCGGACCCGGAAGCTGGACAAAGTGCGTACCGCTTGGAATATTTCCTTTTGCTTTGCTCACTGTATTTGCTAACTCAGCTGTTCCCAATACTGTAAACCTCTCTCGCTTCGTCTGTCATCCGTCCTAATGCTGCATTCTGATCTTAGATAACGTCCAGTCTGGAGATAGCTGTGACGTGATCGAGGGCAAGTATGTCGCGTTCGCACTTGCAGTCCACCGCTGGTGCTTACGTCGATCCTCCAAAAAGTTTCGACATCTCATTCTCTGATTTATTGATATGGAACCCGGAGATCAATGCAGCATGCGACAGTGCGTACAGCCCTGCGTCGTTACCCAAGGTCACAATCCTAATGTTCCATTATAGACCTCGCTCTTGTGGTATGGCCCTGATTATTGCAACGACCTGTACAAGATCAGCTAACGGAGAATAGTCATACTGTGTTCATGGTTCCAACCCTTGTACTATCGTTTATCAAGTTCAAAGTGGGGACTACTGTTCAGAGATCGAGACTCAGCTTGGTATCACACATGCCCAATTGACATCCCTCAACCCGTGGTTGGATTCGAATTGCGGTAAGTTCGTCTTCCACCCTTTCCTATTTATACCACCTTGATTGACAAGACCGGAATTCAGATCTTCAGGTGGGGCAAATTCTCTGTGTCGCTAGGACCGCCCCGACAACGACTACCTCGGTTCTTTCGACATCTACGACGCCAACCCCGACAGCGACTAGCACTGTGCCAGCCAATCTCGAGCCAGGCAGTTGGTCCAAGTACGTGACTTATCCCTGTTACGTGGATCATGAAGTTCACCTCTCTAGTAGTTGTACGACCTATTGCAAGTATTAGTATTACTTCGTTTCTGCCTCTTGACACGGTGTGTTAGATAACGTACAAAGTGATGATAACTGCAACACAATCGAAACTCGGTCAGGCGCTTCGCATCAGCTACGAGGATACCTAAACTCACGCCATCCAGGTACAACATCGCCTTTTCGGACCTTCTGCGCTGGAACCCAGAGATCAACGCGGCTTGCACCAGTATGTATCGTCGATGGCAATCGTATGGGTGGTATGCTAATTGCTTGACCTAGATCTGGCCTTGGCGGTACCCATGAACCCTCATGTAGACTTGCAGCAGCTGATGCTTTGCTTTAGTCATATTGTGTTGCAGCCTCTGGAGCTTGTGCGGATATATACACCGTCGTCAGCGGGGACTATTGTTCTGAAATAGAGACCAAGTTTGGTATCACGGCAGCGCAGCTCCAGGCGCTCAATCCGTGGCTTGACGCGAACTGCAGTACGTCCTTGACTTGCGTCGATCTGCGTACTGACCCCGACTCCCACCGCGTAGACCTTCAAGTAGGACAAAATGTGTGCGTGTGAGCACGCTTGAGTACAGTGGTGCCTCCCTCCTGCTTGTTTTTTTTGAAATATTATGTACGTGTTGCGAGTTGCTTTCAGAGATTTGCTACTAGTAGGGTCCTCATTCAGGCACAAGTTACTGGCTCGCACGAAGTGGTTGTGATCTTTTCTCTTGATTTGTCGCGCGTTGTATATTCTTTTGAATTGGAGGTCTGGAAGTCGTCATCTTGGTGGCTCTTGCAGTGGCGATTATGGTCTTGGAACTACTGAATAGCATTGCCCTCAGGGCACCTTGGCCCGAGAATTCCGCTTACATAAGTCAAGCCAAAGCCCTTAGCCAAATAAACGTAAATTCCTCGTCGCTGCGAGTTGGCACCAGCTCGCGAAATGAACGACTCGTCCTTACAAACCATTCAGATTTTTCTACCTGAAACGCAACTTGAAACTACTTCTGCGGGACCTCGGGTTGAATGCGAAACCGAACGGTTGGCAGCGGGTCAACGGGATCGTGAGCCACGCGCGAGTTCCATAGGGAAGAGAAGGAAGGAGCGATGGTCGCTCGCGAGTGGTGGCGAGAGCTCGCACCATCGCAAGTATCCCACTGGTAAGAAATCGAAGCAAACGGAGAATAATGGTGTGCACCCGCATCTTCATCCGCTGCAAGACTATCTACATCCTGGGCTCGACGGTACGCCGTTCTTTCAGTGGTTCTTATGGTCTCAAATCAAGCTTGAACGAAAGTGGTGTTCTGTGGAATCAAGTGAGTGCAAGAGTACCACGATTCGAGTTTGGCAGGCGTGTGCTGAGAGGCTATATGCGTGCATTACAGCCCAGGACGCATGTCTGCAGAGACCGGTCACCATTTTGCGAATCCGACGAACCACTTTTGGCGCTGTTTACACCGCTCAGGTAGTTCCGATTGATACAACCTTTTAAACGCACATTGATGTGCACCGCCAGGAATGACTACTACCTTGGTACCTCCCTCTGAGGACTTTTCTCTACCGGAAAGATTTAATATTGGAATGGTGAGTCGACCAAGGATGTGATCAACTCGAGTTTATAAGCACCTCGGAGACCAATCTTGTAGATCGATCATCAGCTCAGGTTCGGTTTCGCAACCCGAGTGGGTCATGGAGCTTGTGATTTATCATCCCACAGGCATGTGAACTCTCCAGAGTCGAAATGGTGGCTTCGGTACCTGCATTTCTAGACAAACTGGCGCGTCATCGACCTAGATTCGTGTGTTTCGTCGGAATGATGATATGGGAGATCGTCCGGAATAGTCTAGCGAAGTTGCTGCAGCAAGGTTCGGCGAAACGTGAAAAGGGGAAGAAGAGAGAGAAAAGCCCGATGGGACTTCAAGCATACAAGCTCGTCTATGAAAACACCATAGGTATGTGGATTTATCACGCGAATGATCTGTATTCATATCCATGTGATTACGTAGTAGGCTTACCTCAAGAAACATTGCTTTTCGTCGTGCCGTGCACTTCTGGGCGGGTCGTGCAATACCAAGTCTGTCCCGTCTCTTGTCTTGGGCTCTGGTTGCAAAGTGAACGCTTTTGTCGTAGCTGCCTGACAAGATAGCGTTATTTACAGAACTGCAGGCGCTGGTCGATAGGCCCCCGTCTGAAATTGATACTTCAGGGATGGAATGCGTTGTTTGGCCTTCCAATCCAACTTGGTGAAGTCGTTTGGATGTCAGTCATTTGGACTCGATAGATGTCAACTTGTTAGGTACGTTCTATGGTGGTCATCCAGGGATCTAGTTGTTGAACGAAACGCGTACAGAGCACTGCAAATGTGCGAGGAAGATGTTGACGCCAGCTGGCGATGTCACCTGACTTCGGAGACTTGGTATCTTTGTACCGTCGTTGAACAGGCTAGCTCAGTTTCATCGATGAGCTCCCCTCCTGAGTATGCAAGGGTAGCTGTATGTTACAATCGAGAAGGCGAACGTTGGGGGGTACGTGTAAAGAACATACGACAAAGGTTTCATTTCGCTCATCATATTCTTGGCCGCTCATCACACTCTTGGGCGCAGCGCCGCCGATCAGATACATAACATGACAGGGCCTCCTGCCAGCACATTGAGATTCAAGAGAAGCATTTTCGTGGATCTGTAACCGTGTTCCACGCATGACTTGAACCTCGGGGATGGCGTCGAATATAGATGATGGATGACCATGAAACGGATGTTGAAATCCTGGTAAACTCCGTACCGCTTGTGGTGAATCGGATCTATCTTCCCCACATGATCCGCGTTAATATACAAGACAATACAATTTCAACGGTAAATGGAATGGAGCCCGACAGCCAGATGGTGTGATGCATCACATGCAACGATGGCGAATATGTCTCATTCCTCTGATGTATGGCTTACAAACGCAGGGCTTGGAACATTCAGAAGGCTTGACACGTATTTGCATTTTGTATAACTTCTGAATCGTATAGTCATCGTACGACCGGGTGTGGGGAAAGGTGTAGAACCCGAGAACCTGGGGGGAAGTTTTTCGACGGTTTGAGCGATATGTGCACTAGGCATCCCACAACCCCATAACACCGAACAGAGTTAGCAAATGGAAGGGCCGACTTCTCCATCCTACGTGCCGACGACCGGGAGAGTAGATGCTAGCACGCATCGCGGCGGCGACGTCGGAGGTTTGATATGCCCGTCCATCTCTGAGCGATCGCCTACCGGGGATCTGGTGAGATGCCCCCGACATGACACGTTCAGGTTCGCTCGGAGGCAGGGAGGTTAAAAGTGGGAGTAGAGAGGACAAAAAAGGCAAGTGGCTGCAAAGCGGGGAACTGGCATGAGCCCGAAGAATACGAAAGGGTAGTACCTAATCAATTGGACAACACTGCCGTACCGCGCGGTGTAGCAAACGACCCTTGAAGATGGGGGAAGAAGGGTGACGGGATTGGGTACGTGCAGGAGGTTGTATCAGGATTGAGGTACCGTGCCTTGAGGTACCATACCCAGGACCAAGTTTTCATGCAAGTCTGCCATGGGACATCAGGCTTGGTATGGAAGTTGGACAGAAAAAAAGACATTTAGAGAAGACAAACCAGCAAGTGGTGCTCCGGTCGATGGGTGCACTCTAAGTAGGAAGTGCGGTGGAAGGGGGGCTTGCCAATTACATATTTACTGCATCGCCCATCAGGTGGCAAGGTTTGTTCGATAAAGATATGGAGTTTCTTCTCGTTTTAAGGGGTTCGCCGTCATCCCCAGGAGGCTAGAGGCATATTTGCCGTAAGGGTGCCATTCAGACAAGGCACCAAAAACGGATGCTCCAGATTTCCCCCGCAGGCTAGTCTGTTAGAGTTCGCCGTTTGTAAGACTCCATTTTGAACGGGCCTGCATGGTTAGTCCTGTAGCAGATTCACAGTATGCACAAACTTGAAGGTCACCTTCAGCGACAGAGGTGTCAACGAATCACTGGCACTGGTGAGCCACCGCTTGCATGCTGCCAGATTCCAGTACGTCAAAGCTTGTCGCATGAACAGGTGAATGCGATTCGTAACTTCTCCGCAGTAACCGAATCAAGTTCTGACTTCAAGGTTCAAAGTAAGCGCCAGCTGCTTCTGGACCTAATGGAACGCGGCGCGTCAACATGAAACAACAAAAGTTGTTTCAAGGCTCCTGCAGCTTGAACTTGATCTGCACACTAACACTATATCCCTTACAACAGGTAAATCACATTATTATTCCTTGAACTTTTGCGTGACTGTTTCCCACCGGTGGAGTGTTGGGCACCTAAGGCAGGTGAGCGCTATGCCGCTCCCCACTTTCTTACATAAATCACTATGAAATTGAGATATGCTTTGGCGCAGTTTTGATGGGTATCATCTCGCGTCTTGCCGGTTGCGAGAAGGTTTCAGGGGCTGTGAGTTGGTGTCAACCCCGCTTCCATTCAACACAAGATGCAGATTCCGATGCCAAACCGCACACAATCTCAAACGACATGGTCTTGTCATGGGGTATTTGATAGTACTTATTCGAATGTGGCGATCGCTGATGGTGAAAGATTCTTGATGGTCATCGACCGGGTCAGTTTGCTGTACTGATCCCGCTGTAGGAACGGGCAGAAGATGACCCCGAACCAACTCCCGTCAGATCTAGATCATGCATGAAACAACTACCGATCGACTCGGACAAACGCAGTGTCAGCCCAAAGTCGTCGTGACAGGCTGTACTGGTGATGGCATGCGGAGAGGAAAGAATGAAAGCCGCGGCTAGGCTTGGAAGGAACCCTGGCCAGGCTGTGTGAAGGTCGGCGTGGAAAGAATGCGAGTGGGCATGATAAAAGCTTGACAGTATTGTTGTCCAGAACCAAGGCACCCCCTCCTTCGAAATCGTCTCTCTGCAATACTATCTACCCTGATCATGGCACAAGCCTACCCTATTGTTGGCATCGAAGACACGGGTGTCCAGCCCCGTCTTGAGCTCCGTGACCTCCAAAAGAATTCCATTCAGTTCTCCCTCTTCATTCAGGCTTTTAACAAAATCCTGGACATGAGGAACACTGAGGACCAACAGAGTCCAGATAGTATTAACAATCCCAACAGCTGGTGGCAGATCGGTAAGTACATCAACGCGAAGTTGATCACGACTTACCTTAGCCTCAGGGGGGATTCACGGACTGCCGTATAACCCATGGAGGTAAAGTGGATATATGTATACTCATCATTCTACAACCGACCGCTTGCAGTGGCGATCCAAACGGGCCACAGCAAGCCGATACGCAATCACAATGGGGAGGTGAATCATCATATATCCTTTATTACGAGGATCTGCCAGTACTGACGAAATTTGTATGTCTAGGCTACTGTTACCATGGCTGTTTGTACCTTGTTCCTAGGTTTTTCAAGGTACGCTGACACTCAGTAGCGGCTCTGTTCCCAACCTGGCACCGCGTGTTGGTTATGTTGGTCGAAGTAAGTCGTGTGTTCGGCCATTCATCTGTTTGATTCGAAACATCTTAAACAGCAAGCTGTTGTCAATGAAGCGATTGCGATTGCCACTGCACTCGAAGCAAGTAACTCTACTGCCAAGGATGAAAAATGGCTGCAAGCTGCAAAGCAGCTTCGTTTCCCGTGAGTAATGACCAGAGAGAATAATACCTGTCCTGACTGTTTCCCCGAGATTCTGGGATTGGACGAAGCTGGACACTGCCAAAGAAGGTATCCCAAAGCTTTTACAGGATCCGAACGTCACGATTACAAATCCCGGTGGATCACAGAGTCAAGTCTCTAATCCCTTGAATCATTATCGCTATACTTTGAACCCGGGAACTACGCCTGGTGTTGAATATATGGCTGACTGGGGCCGGACCTATCGGTGGGCCAATCAGGATGTGCAGCCCACGCAGGAGCTGTATGATCAAGCACTCAAGTAAGTTGTATCGTCCAATATTATCTGCCCGTGACTGTAACGCTATATCATCAGGGCGTTCTCGGAAGGGAACACCGTGACAATGGGTGGAGACCAAATCACCAATCAACCTGTTAGCTGGCTCAGAGCAAAAGTTGCTGGATTGTTTACATATGATTTGACGCTCGGAGACCCTTCGTATGGACCAAACATGTGGGTTGGTTTCACTCTCAAAGAAGAGGCTCATAAACGTCACGCTGTAGGTGGGGATACTTCTCGAACACGGCCGCACAATCCGATGGAGTTGCGCCTCCAATGGACTCAATGCCACGTATGTCCACAAGATTGTATTTGTATTCCTTCTAACGTCTCTTGTAGCGTCAATTGAGGAATCTCATAACATGGTTCATCTCGATACTGGAGGTAATGGATCGATGGTACGCATGTTGTGATTGCCTTCCCACTCGGGCATATACTAATTCATGATAGTCCGTGAACGAATATGCAGGTAATGTCAGTTTTACTTTTGAGGACTCTTTGTCGATGAAATACTTGTAGCCTTTGATCCGATTTTCTTCCTGCATCACTGCAACGTTGACCGACTCTATGCCTTCTGGGAGTATGTCTATCCCGATTACTGGATCGGAAGCGGTTGGAAGTCTCAGTCAGGGGATGTCAATCAGTTTGGCATGTATATTTCTTGTTCCATATTCTCGAACGATCACTCATGTTCTCTAGTAACCGATAGTGGCAACTTTTGGCAGGATGCAGATGCCGCAGTGGACCATGCTACCCCTCTCCTCCCTTTCCGTAACAAAACTTTGGACTACTGGACCTCCGACAACACGCGTGGCCTGTTGAGCACCAGTTCGACGAATAAATGTGAGAATTTCTTTTAGCAGATGACTCCACAATGAACCTCTCTCTGAACAGATTACACATACCCTGCTATCACAGACCCTACAACGGGTACCGTGGTTCAGGTGGATGTCCCATATGATACGACCAATCTATCTCTCCGACAGCAGTACCAAAAAGTTCTCTACAATGAATGGAACCAGAATCTCCCCGCCATCGTCCAAGCACATCGGGACTTATCCCACACCTTGCCTAAGCACGCCAATATTCTCATGAAAGAGGCAAACAACGTTGCGAATTTGCGTCAGTTCGCCGTCGTTACACAACTCCCAGAATTTGCATTCCCCGGATCCTATCGTCTCGAGCTTTACCTGCTCCCAAAGGATCACAACCAGACACCAACCCATGTCGTAAACAGCACCTCTGTGCTCGGGCGTGCAGATCCCGAGAGATGTGCTGCCTGTAAAGATCGACGGGCTGCTGGAAGTCACGTCCGTGGCTACATGCATCTGGACCCTCGCCTCATCCTCTACTTGATCAGTCAACTCGATGCTACTCAGCGTGCAGGGATCACCGACTTGCATCACGTGGTTGCACTGATCCAGGGAAGCCTCGGGATGAGATTGGTGAAGCCAGATGGAACTAAACTTGCCGCTGCGGGCCCACACGTCGGTGCTGGAAACACACCCCTGGATGCGTCCAAGGTACCCAAGTTGACGCTTCATTCGCACGTTGTCCAATTTAAACCCGAGGACGCTGCGGCTCCTATCAAGTTCGATCAGCACGCGACACATGGTACACTTGGGGAGAAGCATGAATGGAAGATGTTCTAGGCGGGTATCCCAGTTCATATGTCTAGAATTGCTGGAGAGCTTACCTTCCGAGTCATTCACAGGTACAGAGACTTGGAGGTGGATATGAAGAATCCACCATCAACGATAGTGATCGTTTCTTGCGTATTGTTCCGTAAAAACCAAAAAAAAAAAAAAACCTCTTATCGTTTTGCTAGCAGATGTTGGCTGTTCAGTGTACGATACCCCGTATGTGTCCGAGTTTCGTCATATTATCCCCCAGTATCGATTGGTGTCCGCGATTGTATGTAAGAATAGTGCATCCAACCAAGTCGAATTGAATTGCCATATCTATGTAACACGCACTCCCATTTGAAATCTTGAACACCAAGTTGTTGATCGCTTTTTCCAACGAACGTCTCTGATGGTTATTCGAGGCACGGTCACTAGTAGGCAATTCAACAAACGGCCGACCTGTCCATCAAGGAGTGAATCTAGCACAACTGCCCTCTCGATTTGCCATGATGAGGGTAGTGGACAGAACACACTTCTTCAGTTGTTGTCTATCTGCCAGGGAATTCGAAGCAGGGGTTGTTTTGCGAGTCGTTGATCGTGCCCATAGTGATAACTCTGATATCGATCGCCTCGCAATTAATGTCACACGACGTTTGGTCTTGGAAGCTTGGTTGCCAGCGTCACGGTTGGGACCTGGTCATGCGCACTGAAATCGATTCATACACGGGCCATTCACTTCGTCTCTCACTGGAGCCTGAAGCCAGCTTTGTCATGACGGCGCACCCATGTAAGGATGGGATCAAACTACAGTACAACTTGAACGGCGCCCCAACAGGGGAGTGGAGACACCGAATAAGACGCTGTCAGCCGCATCAAGTTGAAATGTCTCTACCCACCTGACCTCTTTTCCATTTAGGAATCAGATGATTGGTTGTTTTCTAGTATCGGAGAGAAGGCAAGAATGTTATAGCGACGGGTCTTCAAACTTCAAGATGAAAAGCGGACAAGATAGGTATGATCAAGCACTATAGCACGATGACTTAGACTCTTGTCACTCTGAATGGTGTCACTTCTCTAGTTGACAATGTCGCTGTTGACGGCCATGAATATGAACGGGGAAAAAAGTTTAAAAGACGGTTCGCAAAGGATACTAGCTCATGTACTCCCTGGCACGACGCAAGGGGTTGGTGAGATCAAGGAGAGTTCAAACACTCACTACAAACTGAGGATCACTTGTTATACACTTTCCCACTGGAACGGCCCGGTGTGCATTGTACTACTTGCTACTTACTAGTACTTGTGTCGTGAGCAGGCAAGAACCTGTAACAACCCCATTTTCAAAGGACTCATCGACGAATACACCTGTTAGTGACAGGTCAGATATAGCGCGTTTCGAATTTTTCGATTGATAAATATCAACGGGGTTCGCTCACAAATGTAATACGGGAGGGACCAAGTCGACAACGAGGAGGTGCGGTCCAAGGCTATCGAGCAAGGTCTATTTGATAACAGAAGCTAGACTCCGACTTGCGATTTCGCCTCTATCCGAATCTCCCCATTCCCACCGTACTCCATTGCCGCCGGGACGAGTTTGACCATACGGCGTAGGTGTCACACATGGTTTAGGTCTTGGATCCGTTGCTCACGCATGATGAAAGATCAGATCGAGCGTCAAAATGCTCACACACCTTACTTTTAGCTTTTTATTTACATAAAAGGTTTAGCGCCATCTAGAAATGGTCAAGCCCTGGTTCCGTTTTGAAGAAGGCACAAAAATTGACGCTTCAAGGTTCTTTACTTTTTCGTTGAGTTACAGAGCACGCGGTCTAGCATGTCGGAGTTCGTCACGTTCCCTTTCAAATATGCACTGGCCCGAACTGTTCGGTACAAAGAAACGCCTTTAGGTAGGTCGGAAACTCGCTCGAGCCTGCACTGCGGGCCGCGGCTCATTTCAGGAGCGCATACGCACCACTGCTTGCATGCTGCGTTGACCCTCTCGGCGCGTTAACATGTGGAGATTCTGGAAACACATTCGATTCTTAACCTCCGCTGCACTGCATCCAATCCACTAAAGTTCTGACTCAAAGCTTCTGTTTGTGAGAAACCTTGAATTCGAAAGAATTACGTTACGCGTCAAGCTGGTTTCGCAACTTAAAGTGAACAAGTCTGCGGCAAAATTATCCATCACTGGTGGACACCAAAATTATATCCCCACTGTTAGGTAAGAAATAGATATGAGTTGGCGCAGTTCTGACGGATAAGCATCATCCTGTTTCAAAAAGATCTCAGGAATTGTGATTTAGCGTCAAACCGATTCCTATTCGACACGATGGAGAGGGCGGACCGAGGATCAGCCCAAGTAAATGTACTTCGTGTTCGACACGACAATGTTAGATTACTCCGCTGACCAGGCTTCCTACAGCTTTCCGGCATTTCCTACTCCAACGGAGGTGCGGATCCTGATTCGGAACAAGACTACAGCCTCGAGGAAGGTACTTAACTGTGTTCGCATCTCCGATTCAGGCAAATTTTGTGACAAACTCAAGCACAACTTTTCGTGACAGGCTGCAATCGATATAACATGTGGGTAGAAATGACCGCAATCGGTGCCTAGGGTTCCAAAGAACTCTGGCAGGGTTTTTCGTGGAAACACGGCGGCTTGGGATGATAAAAGCTCGACAACATTCTCGTTTGGCACAGGTCACCCCCTCCTCTGAAATCACCTCTTTACAATACCTGTCCACCCTGATCATGACGCAGCCCTACCCTATCATTGGTGTTGAAGCCACGGGTGTCCATCCCCGCCTCGAGCTCCGCGATCTCCAAAGGAATCCCATTCAGTTTTCCCTCTTCATTCAGGCTATGGGTAGAGTCTTCGACATGAGGAACACTAGGGACCCACAGAGTGCTGACTACATTAACAATCCCAACAGCTGGTGGCAGATGGGTAAGTACATACCAAAGCGAAGTTGATCACGGCTGACCTCCCTCAGGAGGAATTCACGGACTGCCCTATAACCCATGGAGGTAAAGTGGATATTTATATACTTATCATTCTACAACCGACGGCACGCAGTGGCGATCCAAACGGGCCACAGACAGCTGACGCACAATCACAGTGGGGAGGTACATAATTTTCCTTTATTCGGAGGATCTATTGGTGCTGACGAAATTCGGATATCTAGGCTACTGTTACCATGGCGGTTTGTATATTCCTCCTGGCTTTCTCAAGGCAGGCTGACATTCAGCAGCGGCTCTGTTCCCAACCTGGCACCGTGTGTCGCTTTTGTTGGTAGAGGTAAGTCATGCATTCAGGCTGTCATTACTTCCAATTAAAAAACATATTGAGTAGCAAGCTGTGGTCAGTGAAGCGATTTCGATTGCCCAAGAGCTTGAAGAAGAAAATTGCGCTGCCCGGGATGAACAATGGTTGCAAGCTGCGAAGGAGCTTCGTTTCCCGTGAGTGATGACCAAAGAGACTAATGCCTGTCCTGACTGTTTCCCCGAGATTCTGGGATTGGACGAAGCCGGACACTGCCAAAGAAGGTATCCCAAAACTTTTGAAGGATCCGAACGTCACGATTACAAATCCCGGTGGATCGCAGAGTCGAGTCTCTAATCCCTTGAATCATTATCGCTTTACTTTAAAACCGGGTGTTTCAGCTGGTTCTGAATATATGGCTAATTGGGACCGGACCTATCGGTGGGCCAATAATGTTGTGCAGCCCACGCAGGAACTGTACGATCAGGCACTCAAGTAAGTCATATCGTTGGATAGCATCTACCCGCGACTCTGAAGACTTACGCCACTAGGGCGTTCTCGGAGGGGGGTAAGATAAACTTGGCGGGCGAGGAAATCGCACTCCAACCTGTTAGCTGGCTCAGGGCAAAAATTGCTGGATTGTTTACGTTTGATCTGACGCTTGCGGACCCTTCGTATGGCCCAAACATGTAAGTTGATTGTGCTCTCAAAGAAACGCCTTACAAGTGGCACACTGTAGGTGGGCATATTTCGCGAGCACTGGTGCACAGTCTGACGGGGTTGAGCCTCCGATGCCCATAATGCCCTGTATGCTCATAAGATCGTTCGCACTCGCTGTTATCTAATTTCTCATCTAGCATCAATTGAGGAACCTCATAACACGGTCCACGTCAACGTTGGTGGTAATGGCTCAATGGTACGCATATCATGGTTTGCTTCTTAGTTAGCTTCATACTAATTCATGGCAGGGCACGAACGACCTTGCAGGTAATTTCAATATTACTTAGACGGAACGCTCTGTCGACGAAATACTTGTAGCTTTTGATCCAATTTTCTGGCTACATCACTCCAATATTGACCGAATTTATGCCTTCTGGGAGTACCTCTATCCTGAATACTGGATCGAAAGCGGTTGGAAGTCTAAATCAGGGGCCATCAACCAATTTGGTACGTATTTTTTTCCCGATCTATGTCCATGAATCATTCTTATTCACACTCTAGTAACCGACAGCGGGACCTTTTGGCAGGATGCAAATGCTACACTGGATCACGCTACTCCACTCCACCCATTCCGTAACAGGGATTTGGACTATTGGACCTCAGACGAAGCACGTGGCCTTTTGTGTACTAGTTCGACAGATAAATGTGGGTATTTTCTTTTAGTCGACGACTCTGTAATGAACCTCCCTCTGAATAGATTACACATACCCTGCAATCAGGAGCCCAAGAACGGGTATAGAAGTCAAGGTGGACGTCCCGTATGATGTGAACGATCTATGTCTCCGGCAGCAATTCCAACGGGTTCTCCACGACGAATGGAGTTGGGACCTCCCCTCCCTTTGCCAGACATATCGGATCTTATCTCGCACGTTGCCTCGGCAGATCGATCTTCTCTTGAAGGAGGAACAGGGCGTTGCACATTTGCGTCAGTTCGCAATTGTGGGTCAACTCCCAGAGTTTGCATTTCCCGGATCGTATATCCTCGAGCTTTACCTGCTCCCAAAGGGTCCTGAGCAGACACCGGTCCATGTCATAAACACTATCTCAGTACTCGGGCGCGGAGATCCAGAGAGATGTGCTGCGTGCAGAGATCGACGAGCTGCTGGAAGCTACGTCCGTGGCTACATGGATCTGGAACCTCGCATCATCCTCTACTTACTCAGCCAACTCGATGCTGACCAGCGCGTAGCGATCACCGAGTTGAACCACCTAGTTGCTCTGATCCAGGAAAGTTTCGGGATGAGACTAGTGAAGCCAGATGGAACAAAACTTGCCGCTTGCGGTCCACACTCTGGCACTCGCAATGCGCCCATGGATGAGGCCAAAGTCCCCAAGCTGACGCTTTGTTCGCATGTTGTGAATTTCAAACCCGAGGACGCCACGTCTCCCGTCAAGTGGGATCAGTGCGTGACTTACGGTACATATAGAGAAGCGGATGGATGGAACATGTTCTAGGCGCGTTCACCTGCTATATGTTCTTGTTTGCTGCGAACTTACTTTACGAGTCCTCCGCATTACAGAGACTTGGAGAATTCGCCGTCAACGACAATAATCACATTCTCCAATTTATTCTGAAAAAGTAAGAAATGCGAAAAGAAAAAAAGTGAAAAGGACCAATGTAAATCGCTTCCTCTCTTGAACTCGAATGTCTATCTTGCCCCCGACTCTTGGGGTCCTACCTAGGGGGAGACTACCTCTTCTTCCCATTTTGCCAGCAGACAATTGTTCAGTACATGATATCCGAAATTTCCCCGCTTCGTCATCTTTTGTCCTCGTATTGACTAGTATCAGTAGGTCGAATCATGTTGGAGTAAATGCTATATACTTGTTGTAACGGACGGCCTCGTTGTAACACATGCATTCAAGTTTAGGTTTTTGAACTTGAACGGCAACAAACCAATCGTTCCTCTGTGCTCAAGCAGCTCACGAATACCGAGCCTAGAGTGAATTTGAGTGATGTGTAGACCTGGCGGAAACCCCGGTGAAGCCGAAATTTTCGACCGGCGTTGTAGTGCGAATAGTGATGCCTCGGGAGATGCCGGAGCAAGTGTCTGTAGTTCCCCACGTTCGAGCGTGTAAACCCACCTTTCTCATCCTAGCTAGTAAACCAGACTGCAAAAAAAGCCACTAGATATTGCAGGATGAATCCACCTACTGCAGCGTCCTCAGAGAGGCTTCCCCCCACAAGTCGGGAAACTTGGCAAGATCCTGGTCGGAAATTTTTAATAATCACTGGGCCGCCTTTGTGCTATGAGCCTGAGGGCCACTGCAGACGAACTCTTCCCAGATCGGACAATGATGTGCCCAGGCCCTCGTTCCGAGGGAATGAATAAGCTGAAACAAACATTGAATTCGTCTTACATATAACTCCAAAGCGAGTCCGGTGCCTGCGGCATCAGTATTAGCAGGTATGTCACAGTCTTAGTGCATTCCTTCTGGCTCCTCGACGGCCAAGTTTTACAGACATATATATAGACCTGCAGACTAGGAGAGTACCAAGGACGAATTCTAGGCCAACCCGGAGGCCCGCACTAGATTAAGGTTCGTGGGATGACCAAACCACTGGTGGGTGATAGATTCGTAATTGAGCGTTCAGTGTGGCGTTGATCACAGCTGGTCAGAGGTATATGGTGGCGGTGGCGGCGATGGTGGTAGACACATGATAAGGTCACATTGTTGCCCTGGAATTAGCTTATATATGGCTCGGTCTCGGAACAGAGCGTCAACATTCTCTTACGCAAAGATCGTTAGAGGTAGGCCATTAGAATTCCGCCTCGCGTCACCACATCTATGGCTGCTCAACTTACATTCTATGGATTCGAGGTATGCAAAATCGTCATCTTAGTAGAGGAAGTGCTAACCTGTGGTACAGTCCTCGCCATACGCAGAGAAGGTATAATTGCCCGGGTAGTCGATTCTCAAGATTTTTGACACAGAACCATAGATCGAGCTTGCGCTCAAGGAGGGTAATATCCCTTATAAATACTTCTCCGTCAACCTCTGGAACAAGCCTGCATTCTTCGCAGAACAGATCAACCCTGTCGGTAAGGTGTGTCGTGACCCGTACAGCGCGCTGAGCAGGTGATACCATGGCTGACATATCAAATCAGGTGCCAGCGATCACTTATGGAGGCCCCCACGTGGCACCAGACGAACCCTCCCCGTTATCCTTCAAACTTGCAGAATCGAACGTGATCCTCGAATTCCTCGCTGATGCCTACCCAGAGGCTAATCTGATGCCCATCGATCCCGTTCAACGTGCTCGAGTTCGATTTTTTATGGATGCAGTCACGAACAGGTATATGCCTGCCCACATGGCATGGGTTTTAGATCGCGAACCAGACGCTGCGGAGAAACATCTCAAGGCGGTCCAATTTCTCCAGGAGTTGATTCCTGAGTCTGGAAAATACGCTGTCGGGGACAGCTACACGATCGCAGACGCCTGCATTACACCATTTATCTATCGATTGAATGTCATCATAGAGAATGACATCGGAAAGTACCCGGTGGGAAATGGCCCCAAGTTCGGCGAGTCGCTCAAGGATCCCAAATACGCCAAATTCATGGCGTACGCGAGTGCAATTACAGCGAGGCCAGTAGCCAAGGAAATCTGGGAGCCGGTGAGTGGAATTGTTGAACGTTCATGTCCATGCCCGTGTTCATTAGGAAAAAGAAAAAGGAATACGTGAAAGAGGTTTGGATCAAAATACTGGGCAGGGACTCAACGTTTAAATTGACGCAGGAGCACATGCGGTCAAGGGGGTGACACGTAGCCGGACACCTTTGTCACTTGTATGCTGAGTAACTGGATCGAGTTGACCAATCAAGTAGACATTATGGGCATTTCCACTAGTGTGTAAGCACGCCGGCTTACCTAGGCCCCGTAACTAGTACATATACCGTCCGTGATACTGAATGGGTATCCTTGCCTTTTGGTGTAAACGCTCAGCGCGGCGGTAGCCTGGTCACTTACATAGTGCAGTCTAAGACTCTGCACAGTCGTCCCCGGCTGGACCCGAAACTGGAACTAAGTAGAGTGGTGCGAGTCTGATACAGACGTGTCACTCGCTGGCACAATTCTCAAATTGGATGCAGCGTGTTTGTCTCTCTGGGGTTTAGTAACTCCAAGTTGTAGCGACGCTCGTGCCCAGCTGTCACCGGTCACTGCCGACATCCCTCCGCTTACGTGATCACGGAGTACCGCGCCATCTCCGGCTGTTTCCTCTTTCTACTCTGTATTTGTCTGACGTAGCGCTCAGACAAACAAGTAGTATCAATCCGAGTGCGTGGCCCTGTGATACCGCGCCTCGAATCTAACGCATGACCTTGTCTCGCTCTGGCTCGATCGCTGCAGTCCAATGCCTCCGAACATGAATAAAGCCAGATAGCGCCGCTTCGCGATGCCGCCCTCATCCTTTCGTTGCTAGCGCCCCCGTTCAATATTTTACCCCCGTTTTTTATTCTCGTAGCTAGCTCATGTTAACAAACGACACTCAATCACAGACCCCTCTGGGGACTCACGGAAAGACGCCCAGATAGTTCACTCGGATGTGAATATGATCCAATGTGTTAATCTAGGATCTGATCCGATTGTCTGATTGACCGGATGAATGTATGCCCCAAACCCTAGCGAGCCCCTAGCCGGGTTAGTGATGCGATCTTGAGACGTGGCAGGACTGACCCAGAGACGGTACAAAAGGGTATTCGAGAAATCACGCCTTGTGTCACCAACACGAAGAAACATCCATGGCTGCTCAACTTACATTGTATGGAGCCAAGGTGGTCCCCATAACCTTCATCTGTGCCGACGAAGCGCTAACCTGTGGTACACAGTCCTCGCCCTACGTAGAGAAGGTATAGTTGCTCAGGCTATCGGCGATCCTCGAGGTTTGTGACAAGGGCCATTGACACAGATCGATCTTGCGCTCAGGGAGGGTGATATTCCTTATAAATACTTCTCGGTCGACCTCTTGAACAAACCTGCATTCTTCAC
The DNA here is from genome assembly GCA_038092775.1 of Boletus rubescentipes. Lineage (NCBI taxonomy): Eukaryota > Fungi > Basidiomycota > Agaricomycetes > Boletales > Boletaceae > Boletus > Boletus rubescentipes. Next base: position 17,493 of record JBBPRA010000162.1, on the reverse strand, counting down.
AGAGCAGATCAACCCCATCGGCAAGGTGCGGGATGACACGCGCAGCGCGCTCGGCAGGTACCATTGCTGACACACTAATACAGGTGCCAGCAATCACCTACGGAGGTCCTGACGTGGCACCAGATGAACCTTCCCCATTATCCTTCAAGCTTGCAGAGTCGAACGTGATCCTTGAATTCCTCGCCGACGTCTACCCGGAGGCCAAATTGATGCCCACCGACCCCATTCAACGTGCCCAGGTTCGACGTTTCTTGGATGCGGTTGCGAGTAGGTATGCGCCTGCCTACAAGGCATGGATTCTGGATCGCGAACCAGACGCTGCAGAAAAGCATCTCAAGGCAATCGAATTCCTCCAGGATTTACTTCCTGAATCTGGAGAATACGCCGTCGGGGACAGCTATACGATCGCAGACGCCTGTATCACGCCATCCATCCATCGGTTATATCTCACCATCGAGAATGACATTGGAAAGTACCCGGTGGGGAATGGCCCTAAGTTTGGCGAGTCGCTCAAGGATCCCAAATATGCCAAATTCATGGCGTACGCGAGTGCTATTACAGCGAGGCCAGTGGCTAAGGAAACCTGGGAGTCGGTAAGCGGAATCATCGAACATTCGTGCCTATGCATGTGCTGATTGGAGCAGAAAAAGGAATATGTGAAGGAAGTTTGGAACAGACTGTTCGGCAGGGAGTCAACGTTTAAATGGCTGTACTAGAAAATGCACGAAGAACTTGGAGTGAAACGTACTTAGTTAGCCTAGTAGTAGTAGACCCAGAAATGCATACATAAGCAACGGATAAACTGAGTTAACAAATTTGTCTACCACTTAAAAACAAGGAACGTTACGGATTCAGATGCGTGTCTCAGGGATTATGTAGATTTTTTTTCCGAAGAATACTATCATTTGAATATCAGTGCTAAGTGTTGAATACTAGTTCGGGAGACAGAGGAAGGTCGATAAGTTTGTAGGTAAGCCGGTGATTAGTTTACCTAATACGGACAAACAATAAATTTTCAAGTCCGCGTCCTTGAAAGGACTGTCTAAAAAAAGTAGGTGTTGTTAGACAAAAGGAGACAAGAACAATGGGAGTTGGATGACAAAAGGACAGACAGAATGGCACAACGGACCACTCTTCTTCATTGTTGCTCGTCAGTGACGCAGCCCATTTTTTACGCCGCAGCCCAGCGATATAATCACAGTGCTTTCCTCCTTCCTCCTGGCACCTGCACACATCCACTACGGCTTCAAGTCCATACACAATTATTCTATCATCCACCAGCACCATTGAACTTGTTTAAGAGAACGACTTGAAATGAGTATGTTATAGTATTTCACCCCAGAGTCTCAGTCGAAAGGCTCACATGTTCCACAGTCTTCCCTCGCGCTTCACTCAAGCGCTCTCCCCGTACTCGTACTCGAAAGAACACCACTTCTGCGGATACCGACATTGAATGTCCACCTTCCCGCTCTTGTAGCCTCGCTTGTCGAAAGACCCGACCTCCGCCACTCCAAATCATTCCTGAGTTGTCAGAAAATGAGCTCGACATCGACGTCATCCATTCGCCGGCGACAGCACGTCCTACGCAATTTACTTCACAACAGCCAGAGTTGCTGTCGTCTCGCATTACCCTCTCTGCTTATACCTTTTCAGTCGACGATGCTCTGCTCATGTTCAGCAGTGACGCACCTTGTTCACCAGCTCTTTCTGCTTCCTCCTCAACTTCCGATGGTGCGTCGAGCGATGATGTACCCACGCCTGGAGCCTCAGACGACGAGGATGGACACGACTTCCTGCTTCCAACTCCTCGTCTCCGTCCCCAGCGCATCTCTATTCGTCCTCTTTGTATCACCAAGACGCGATCCTTGATCTATCAAGAAGACGAGGACATCCACAACTACTTCGAAAAAGAGGAAGAGAAAATCATTCCTCTTGCAGTGACTGAAGAAACGCCTGAGCACCTCACTGGAACTAAGGCGGTGACGGAAGCCGCAGAAGAGGCAGAGCAAGACTTCTACACCCGCGAATTTGAGGATTTCATCTCCTTCTTTCCTTCTGTTCCCTCTCCCACTGCTCCGGCGCGACGTGACTCCCTCATTCTCGTCGCGGAGGCTTTACCCACTGTCATTGGGGTTCCTGAGCCAAAACATCCACATCGGGGTCGCAGCAGACTTTCCAAGCCTCTTCCCCTTCTCCCTCCTGCCACTCCCCCTGCTTCCTCTTTCCCTTTGAACCCAACGTTCACTCTAGTGCAGACAACTGCTCAGAAGTCGGTGGTCCGTCGGAAGCGCAATATCCCACCCCTTCCCGACTGTACCCCTTCGACAACCCCAGTAGTATGCCGCCCACTCCCTCGAATGGCAGTCCCCCTGGATATTGAAGATTGTGTCTTCCCAGAAGAAATTTTGGACGCACCATGTCGCGGACCGAGCTTCATTGAGGGGGATTATGATGTGGAAGAGGACGCAAGCATCTACTCTCAGCCCTCTTTCACATATTCGGTTCCCGCCAGCGCCATTCCTCTCCCGCCTGCAATCCCGGAAACTCCCCTTTCTGGAATGTACGGTGAAGTCGCGCTTCCACGTTCGAGCACGGACTCGGATGCCCCGCGTTCTTCGATTGATTCTACCTCATCCTTTGCGTCTTCAACCTCTTCAAATACTCCAATTTCTCCAGTTTCTTTCCCCAGTTCACCTTCCGAAGACTGCTTGCGCAGCCGCTGGTCGACTAGTACGTTGGGTTCCCTCGTTGCAGAGCAACCACGGGGGACCACAATTCTCTTGCCTCTAAGAGGCGTTTTCGGCTCTCGAGCGCGTCGGGTTCCACTTCCTCCCCAAAAGACACCTCCGCCTCTCACACCGTCGAAGTTCCCTAAGAACAAGCATAGCTTTTTCACGACACCATCGCCGTTAAGTACTCGAGGCCACATTCGTCGACAGGGATCGCGGTCGTCAACTTCCAGCGGAGGAACGAGCTCATCAGAATGCGACAGCCATGACGGATCACCTAGTGGGCTCAAGAGGAAGCCCATTCCCCTGGCAATGTTCCTCCGCGCTACCTAATGAGTTTGGATGACGATCCGGACCTGGCCTTGGACGACACACTCGACAGCTTCGCAAATTCAATCTTGTCTTTGTGATATATGGTACAATTTTCGACATTCATGCTTGCTAATTACCTTTTGGTTTTTCTTCCGTGTCCTTTCACCCTTCCGTTGTCCAGGTTCTTCATCTGAGTCGGGGTATGTTATTAGTATCATTGTATTCCTTTATTAGTATCATCTGCATTCCACGCTCATTCCACGTACGTACGATATTCTACACGCACATAGACGATCATCGCTGTAGCCTATACATGTGTCGCCCACAGGCACGCACGCTCGCAGACTTTTTTTTTCGTTTTCGTCCTCACTTGGACTCCTCCCTGTCAATCCAATGTAGCTGTAGTCCAGGAATATGATCATGACACTTGACCCGTTCGAGTCGGAGAATGATATTTTTTTACACTCCCCTGCTTGTGCCAATCATGTTCGCCTCACCCAGGATACTAAATGCCTCCATGTGCTTGGATACATGGCTGGCCAACCAGGACGAGCAAAGGAAGAATTCAAAGTAAGGGGCTTTCCCATACCCGACGGTAAGGGATTCAGGAGACTTTCACGAGAAAGTACACCAGCGCCTTGGGTGAGGTCAGCCCAGTCAGCTGGTGATAGCGGCTCACATGGGCAGACGGAGAAAGTAACTGATAAGAGGAGTGCACGTCCGAGAGAGAGCATAAACCTTGAAAGATGGTGATTGACCTCGAATCCATTGCGGAATCGTCATTGGACTTGTAGAAAGTTGATGCAGTCGGAGAGACTTAGGTGGGTTGGTGGCTGGACTCTAGAGTGTGTGGCGCTTGCAGCGAGGATTTACGATCATTAAGCCACGGCGGCCGGGTATTTTCGACCATCAACCGAGTGTGCGATAACCGAATGGATATTGGTTCAAGTGAGAATATAACTTACATTAAGAAATGTAGTGCCCGGAGTGGTAGAAGGGCGGAATGGAGAGGGCGCGGTGCGGTGAGCCTGAGGGAGACCAGGAGAGCATGACATACGCTAATTACAAAGCCCCGTTATTGCCTCCGGTTAGATCCCATAAAGCTCGTCTGGATGCCACCCCCTTGAATGCGACTTGCAGTGCGCCGTCGAACCTGATGATCAACTGACTGTCCGAGTCCACGGTGTAACACTGGCACACCTTCGGTGTCTGATGGCTCGGATATCACTCGTTGGGTATCATCAACGATGTTCGCGACCTGCCACGAACATCATCAATGACACCCCGAGAGCGAAAACATCTTGCTTAGTTTTGCGGCTACTAGACTCGGAGTGGATGAACTCCTGGGCTGACGAGTCGGAATTCTCAGGCTGGTTCAGAGGCTGTTACGCCCAATGGTGACAGGCTGATGTAAACACGCTCAGGCTTATACTAGTAGTACTCAGCGCAGCTCAGTTGAGCTCAACGAGAAGAATCCATCCCCTACCTAGGTTGAAGGTTCCCACCAAGGCTACCGCACATCAAGAAGTTAGCACACTCTCGACGATTATGTCGGCAAGAGCACTATCAGGCGTGTAAAAGTTGGAGGCGCAGTGGCCTCTCGCCTCGCGGTGGCCACCCCCTCGGCCGAGGACCATCGATCGGATGCTATATATTACTCTCGGTTCAAAGTTGAAGATGTTCGGCGCTCTTCCGATTCGGACTACGTCCATCACTAAACTTGAGTCACGCTAGCTTCCATTTCCCATGCGTGCACACTGCAAACTCTCCGCGAATTTCCAAGGGTGAGCTTCACAGATAATAATTGCGTCCAGATGAGCTTACCAACATTAGAAGCCAACACGTGTCATTTCCTTGAAATTGTTCGGCGTGTTATCCCGACCTTCCGAACTCATTGTCAGTTTCTTTCGTCAGCCAACAATGCTTGTACATGTCAACCTAAAGGTTTCTGCGACAAACTGATCATTGACCCTCGACTCTCGCGTCCGTCTTGAGGGTGGTCATTTAAAAGGCTGGGTTTCACGTGTGTTATTTTGCAGGCGATCTCGTCTTTTGGGCTCAGTCATAATCTCAAGCTCTCCTATTCACTCATACCGGTTCAAAGTACTTCCAGGCCTCGCGGCAGCCGAACATGGACCGCAGGCATCTAGCCTTTTGGAGATTTCTGGCCTTCACTATTGGTTCTGCTGACTATAGGCGGCGTACAGGCATCACATATGTCCATCACGAATTGTTGCGGCGTTCCGTGTATGCTTTACACAACGTTTTGTTCATGGAACTCAGACGACATGTTCCTCTTGGGGTTACTTCTCCGGTCAAGTCATCAGCCCGGGGATCGTGACCATATCCTATTTATGCAGCGTGGATGTGTTTTGGGGTGCACAACTATTCAGTTGATCAGTCCCTTTACAGTTCCCCTGACATTCCCAGTGTACTGCTCTGTTTCGACGTCATGTCAGGCAACAGTGCAGAGGGTACGCTCTCAAAAGCATCTCCCACCCCTACTGTGATCGGCAATGAAGAGAAAATCATTTATGTAACTCTTCTGGTTTTCGATTCTACCAGCGCCGGTAGCTCACCACTGACAGGTCGAGTTTGAAGACGGGGATCAGCGCAATCCTCAGAACTATCCTCTCTTCAAAAAATGGGCCATCACTCTGACAGCCTGCTACTTCAGCGGAATGACTGGTAGCTTTCCCCTTGATGACGTTTCACTATGCGCTCACAGTACCCCTCAGCGGCAGCGTCATCCTCATTTTCCATTAGTACACCGTCCTTGACAGATGATTTGCATTGTACAGAGATACAAGCAGCACTGGGCCTTGGCCTCTACGCTGTGGGCTTCGGCATTGTTCCGCTGGTCACCTCATCGTTTAGCGAGGTTCGTTCTTATTACATGCCTTTGAATTATTGTTCATGCCCTTCTAGGAAGTTGGTAGAAGGCCTGTATATATTTTTTCATCGATCATGTACACTTTCACGCAGGTTATGGTTGCACTGTGAGGATCCTACCGTGATCATACACATTGTTCACAATATTTAGCACACAGAGCACCGAACATTGGAGCGGTACTTGCGGGACGCGCTCTCGGAGGAATATTTGGCTCTACAGGGGCTTCCCTGGTGGGGGGTAGTGTCGCGGATATCTGGCGGCCCCAGGAGTAAGCGTCTGGACCATGTCTCGTTTTACGCTCATTGTACTACGCAGGCGAGGTTTACCAATGACGCTATTCGCTTTTGCATCGCTATTTGGGCTGGGCCTTGGCTCGGTTATCGGAGGTGTGATTCAATCAAGTCTTGGCTGGCGATGGGTGCAATGGATACATATCATGCAAGATAATACGTTCTCTTCGTTTCACCACCACAATGACACGTTCTTTGCAGGTTCTCGTGTCTTTTCATCATCCTTGTGGTGCTGGTGATGAGCGAAACACGTTCCTCCATCATTCTTATTCAGATCGCACGGTCCCAACGGAAGCTCACTGGGAATAGCATTCATAAAGCCAAAGCTGAGATCGATAAGGTAAGTCTCTGGAACCTTATCAGGACAGCTTGCACTCGGCCATTATGTACGCCATACATGCTCCGTCTCAACACACAGCGCTGACCTTCATTTGTAATGTCAGATTTTTTGCTTACCGAACCCATCGTACAAAGCTTCAGTGTGAGTTCTTCAAGTTCTTGGCATTGCATTTCCCCACGTTCCTACTGGCATGTTTGGCCGCAGATATGGTGTGGTTTCACTTGGGGCGTGGTATATTGCTTACTGGAGTACGGGGCCTGCCTACAATTCGGGAACGTATCGACTCATTGGCTTCTAGAGCAATAACTCCCATGTTTGCAACGATTTATGGTTTCAACGTTCAGCAGACGGGATATGTATATATAACAACGAGGTGAGTCAAGACGTCTGCCCGTTTCTCATCAGCACCCATGCCATACAAGCATCGGCGCCGTTATCGGATTCTTCGCCAACTTGTACCAAGATAAACTCTATAGGTGGGAATTTCTGAATGTGTTTCAAATACGAGCGAAAACAAATGGCATGTCATAACCAGGAAACACTTTTCTCACAAGCAACAAGAAGCGCGGCTCTATCTTGTATGCGTCGCTGCGCTGTGTCTTCCAATTGGCATGTTTATCTTTGCCTGGACGGCGTCACCCAATATACACTGGATTGCACCCATTGTCGGACTGTCGGTCAGCTGCAATGCTTTCTTTATCCCGAGTCATCCTCCTCATTCTATGTTGAAGGTGTTCATGAGTGGGGTCATGGTCATCTTCCAAGTAACGTTCCTGTACCTCGCAGACTGGTACGCTTGTCCAGACCCCACAAGGATCGTTTTCCTCTGACTGACGTCAATCAGCTACAATACATATGCATCTTCTGCCCAAGCCGGGCAGAGCTTATTCCGTACGTCATCTACGCCCTGCCACTTTTGACTCTACGAGCGTATCCTTATCTCGGGTTTTGTCGGTCCGCAGGCAACTCAATGGCCTTGGTATTCCCGCTCTTCACCCAACAAATGTTTGCCGCGTTGACGTACAAATGGGCGCTCACGCTCTTTGCGATTCTCGCCCTCGTAATGGCCCCTACGCCGTTTGTACGTCCGAGTCCTCTTTTTATTCCTCCCGGCCCTTGTTCTTGTGCTTTGCGGGGATAGATGGTAATTGATGAGTAACTGCGGCTCTTGTCGATGTTATAGGTGTTGTTCTTTTTCGGATCCAGGATACGAGCGCGCAGTATCGCCTCCCGAAAGATCTTGGAAGCGGAGGTGCAAGCGCAGCACTCTTCCTCCGACTCGTCGTCGCCATCACATCCAGGAACCAATACAGTTTGAATTTGCTGATTCTCAGGTCGCTTGTGGTTATGCTGGGTTGGATTAGGGTTGTTTATGGGTCTAGACTCTGCGGGTTCAGGGTGCTGGGCGTCATGATTAGGAGTATGGATATATATTTTATTCTCCATGGAATTATGAGAAGACCGATGTTCGTATGGCAATCCTCTATTGTCAGTTTTCGTCGCTATGTGACTACATAAATAACGCACGGGATGGCATCCACCATTCTTGAAAGAAGAAAAAGAAAACTTAATCCGACGACAACGATATCACTTCGTCATTTAAATCTTGCTTGTTCGCCTGTTTCGAAGAACCCTTGGGCGGGAAGCTCACTCTTCGTTTCTTCGAAGGCCCTAGCGAGTACACCCAATCCCCACCACCCTCTCCATCGCTGCTCTCCGCATCCGATCCCGGCACTTCATCGATCTTACGTATCGCATCTGTAAAGTCCTCCCCTGCATCGTCGATGTCGTCTACCAGTTCATCGATCTCATCCTCTTCCGAAGCTTCGACGTATTCATAGGGTCGTTTTTTCTTTGCGGCTGCATTTCCCAGCAGCTGCGGTAACCGCGACGGTCCTGCCGTCCCTGGCCCTCGTGCGCTCTCCACCTCGGGTTTGGCTTTGATCGCAGCTGCGTCCTTAGTCTGCGCCGGCTGTTTCTTCTTCCTACCTACGCCCGCATCCGTCCCGGAGGACTTGCGCTGGTTTGACCGTCTGAAAGAGCAATGGATCCGCGGGCCCTTGCCAGCTAGTATGTCTGCACGGGTGAAACGCGTAAGGCGAATGGCGAGCTCGCCTGGCACGATGTACACGTTGACAGAGTATGCGGTGGACGAGAACGCCTCCCCCAGGTATCGTGAGATGAGTAACTGCACAATAAGCAATTCGAGATCCTAGAAAGCGTCCAAGCCGCGTTGTCGTCGTCAGCTCCCCAACGGCGAAATGAAACAAAAAGCGGCGTTTGAAAGGAGATGAACTCGAGATAGAGCACACGGCTGGAATATAGCGAAATTAAAAGGGCAGAGTGATGACGTACGTCTTTTACGAGTGTGACTTGTCCTCCAGCGACGGCGTTGTAATCCAAGCGCACCTTTTCCTTGCCTTTCTTCCGCTTACCACCAGTCTCAAACGCTCCTCCCGCAGCTCCTCTCGCCAAATCGCCAAATCCGGCGATCGTTTGCCTCCCCCCTTCGGCATCAACAGCCTGAACAATCTTGAGAATCTGCCATGCATCGAGCGTGACGTCCTTGTAGAACACCATTCCCGCGGGACGCGTGCAATTGTCACAGTGTCCACATTTATCCATCGCATTCGTTTCTTCAGTCGTCCATGAGGCCATGGAAAGGTCAGAGGAGGCCGAGAAGTATCTGAAATAAGGGATATGAATCATTTAGAATACAATCCTCGCACTGAACGCGCGTGTGTGGGGAGAAGACATACTTGGCGAATAAGATCTTGCGGCATTCCTGCATGTCTTGTGCGAAGCGTAGCACATCGTACACTGCAATGCAGATAGTTAAATGAACATAGGAGGTGCCGTCGAAGAAGTGGGGCGATACACACACTTTGCCTGTCCGTCCGTGTCCGAACACGTTATGGCTGACTGGCGTGTGGCATCTTGGGGTCTGTAGTAGAGAACACAGTCCGCATCTCCACCGTCTCTCCCAGCTCTCCCAGATTCTTGATAATAACCATCCAGTGATTTCTGGGAAATCCGGCTCTATGTTAACTGCTGCTGATTGGAGATGCCACTCACAGATATCTATATTCGTCAGAATTCAAATGGCTATTGGAAAGATGGGCATCTCCTTACCGTATGATGTAGAACGAAGCGTACGTTCCCTTTGTCTATACCCAGTCCGAATGCTGTAGAGATTCACGTATGTACGATTTGCGGCCAAACAGCGCGACAAAAGACATACCAATTGTAGCACAAACGACCTGAACAGCACCTTCTCTCCATTGTCTGTGAAGCCCCTCCTTTTGAGCATCAGGTACGTCAGCGTGATACACGCCGGTTCTGATTCGACCTTTACTCCCCTCTTGCAAACTAGTCGCGACCGTCTCCGCGTCCTATGGCCATTCGAGAAGACGGTCGCCAACACGAGCCAGGTAGACATACCTTCTTCGAGAGGCAATAGATGATCCCGCTGTCATTCTTGTGTTTCTGCAAGATGTACTCAGACATAATTGCGATCATTTCTTTTGAAGACGAGGGTTTGGGAAGAACTGCATAGTGTAGGTTCTTCCTATACAGCGGTGCGGAGAAATAGATCGTCCCGTCCCGGGGAGCGGCTGGACAACAGATAGGTCCCGTAGTTATGATCATGACCATCGCACCCTTACCTTTTCCGTCTACAACTGGTTTCATGTGGAGGATCTTGAGGATGTCTTGAAGGACCCTCGGTGGACAAGTGGCGGACAAGGCGAGGATAGGTACGTGCGGGAAGAATTGTCGTAGGACGCCAAGTTTCTTGTAGTCGGGCCTGGCGTATGTTAGGAATTAACACGGTCTTTTCCGGATTGGACGACCATACCTGAAATCATGGCCTAGTTGGGAGACACAGTGAGCCTCATCAATGACGATGCGAGCTAAACAATCACAGTCAGTCGAAAGTCCGCATTTCTAGACCGAGGACATGCCTAGCTTTCCACCCTCCACAAGTTTTCGCAAAAGGGACATGAAGCCCTTACTCTTCGCAATCTTCTCGGGCTGCGGGTGGTTGCAGCCGTCGGCGTCCGTCCGACTGAGAAAGAAAGACCTACAGTAACATAACATAACTTTATCTCTTTTTGTTGAGCTCCTCCTCGTGAAGATGCCATTGCGGTTAGTCGTTGTTGAATCTCACTCGCTTGTGTCTTGGAGGTTCCGCCAGTCAACATGACAGCATCAACTGACAAAGCCACGGTGAACGTAGTCGTCATGTAAAGAGTACAGACTTACCATCGGCTTCCCTGAGATGCAGTATCTGGTCTGTTATCAGCGAAATGAGTGGTGAAATGACCAGAGTACAGCCTGGCATTAGCAAAGCTGGGAGCTGATACGTCAACGATTTGCCACCGCCTCTCGAAAAAAAACGAATCGTAAGACAATGTGGACCACAAGTAAGAGACCCGCAAACCTGTTGGCATCACGCAAACGACATCGCGACCGTCCATGTTAGCATTGCAAACCCTAGACGCATTCAACGACGTACGGAAGCAAAGGAAAACTTTATCGCTCACCCTTGCTGGCAGAGGCGAAAGCTGGTGATTCCAAACACTTTCTTCATCGTACCCTTTAATTGAGGGTCCCAGTCAAACTCTACGGTATAGTCGATCGTTCCACTTGCTCTGGCTTTCCCCTTCCCACTGACGACTGTGCTTCCAGTAGACTGTGCATCTGATATAGTTTTAGTCTGTCGTATCATCTCTTGCTTCTCTCGAAGTAGGTTCTGTCGCAGAGTCTTTAGTTGCTCTATCTGTTCATCAACGCTCTTGATCTCGGATTCGAGAGAAGATAGACGAGTATTCATCTCGTGTTTGCGAAGATAGGACGGTTGTTCTGATTCTTTGGGTGCCCCGGCAACACCCAAGTCCTTGTGATACTCGAATCGTGACATCTCGAGGATTGCTCCCATCTGATGGAATAATTATGTACATAGGTGATTATCAGCAGAAGGTGTGGCAAGGTGCTCACGTCGTCGGAAACAGCGTAGTCAGAGTTGTATCCATCCAACATTTCTTTGTAGCCCACAGTCCGGTCTCTGCAAGGTCGGGTCAAGGGATATGCGGCGTAACCGGAGATGGTCGGGATCACACGTGTGAAGACACGCGACGCGTCTATTTGGAAATGTTTGTCTCCGTCTTTTGATCGCTCCAAGCCCCGCCACGAAGCCGCTGTGGATCCTCTGCTTCGAACTACGTGCAAGGCACCTCAAACAAAGTAATGTCGATGCGACTCAAGATTTGCAGCACAACTGACTCATTCCCCTATTTAGACCCAAGGTAGAGATTCAACTAGAGTCATTTTCGAAGTTGTTCAGCTTCCTGAGAATACCAGTCCTCGGATACAAATTCCACGAGTCCGTGTTTCTCAGTGTCGAGTTGTGTATTTGCCGACTTTCTTCTTGCTTAAGGTCTAAGTTAGTGTCAACCGCCCAGGAAATTCCCATCCACTTGTCACGAGCGAGCATTGTGTCTTCGCGACTGCGCGTCGCGTGATAAGACCCGAAACACGATTTCCGTCCTCAGGAGCCCCGGATTCGTCTTGTTTCCAGTTGGATCGAAGAGCCCCGGGTGAGAACACCGTTTATGGAGAATATCGTCGAACGAACACGTGAGTTGCTTTGTATCGCTTTTCCCAAGACGTATCTCACCGTTCATGCGGTCTCTTCAACACAAAGCAACTGCTATCGCACGATGGAAACAGTGGCTCGTTTCGCATACCCAATCCCGTCGACCGGATCCATTGCAGGACGAATATCAACTCCTCGGAATGCCCGCCGAATCGTCTTGCGAAGTAGAAGACACGGACGAAGCTGATATTTCTTCGCCCATCGATTCTGTGCACCCCTCGACGAAGCATACTCGCCCTTCTATCGTCCTCGACTCTCCGACGTCGTTTGTCAAAAGTCTATACGCACGTTTCCTCAGTCTCTGGACACCGTCTTTCACGTACGCCATTCTCGGTGGACAACTATTGAGTTTTGCTCTCACATGTTCGGCTGTCGCGACGAGCGAGTTGGTTGAGCGGCATTGGGTCCTGCCTTGTACACAGACGTTCTTTGGGTAAGTTGCCCGTCTTCTATGATCATGTGCATCATTACATGTTCCTGGTTCCTCAGTTATCTCTCCGTTTTTATTGTGTATACACCTTATACTATTCATAGATGTGAGTATAGTCCTTCACACAGTCGTTCATTCATTCACCTCATCAGATGGATTTAGGGGTTGGACAAAGGTCATAATGCGGGATGGATGGAAATGTGGGTAGTCTGGTTATAGGGCATGTTCTTCCTCGACATCTCCCCTTCCAGACTTTCTCTTATCGTTTGGTGATGCACAAGGAAACTTTCTTGCTGTCAAGGTGAGTAGTGCACACTCCAGCATCCGAAACTTAACGTGTCGACTGTCGTAAAGGCATATGCGTATACCGACCTTCTGTCGTGTATGTTGCTAGACGCGTGAGATATTTGCTTATGATTGTGTTTTTGGTGGCCAACTTGTTTTGCAGATGGGCTATCCCAATGTGCCTGTTTACAAGTTGGATATATATGAGAACAAAGTATCACTGGACCCAAGTGTTGGTAGGTTTCGGTCTGCTCCGCGTGGCGATTTTTCATATAGGCCTGATCTCCCAGGGTGTTGCAATCTCCATCGGCGGTTTGTGCCTCCTCGTCGTGTCCGATTTGGTTACTGGTAAAGATGGTCATGCTGAGAGACGTGGGTTAGGAGACGCCTTGATCCTCATTGCTGCTACTATCTTTGGCATTTGTGCGTACTCGGATGAGTACATCATGAACCAAGTGACTTACCTTTCGCGCAGCGAATGCAACAGAAGAGTTCTTCGTGAGACGCTCACCTCTTTACGAGGTGCGCTTGCTATTCAGTATTTCTGCGGTCCTGAATACATGAACCCCAGGTCGTTGGACAACTTGGGATGTGGGGCACTCTTGTGACGGGCATCCAAGCATTTGTTTTAGAGCGAGATTTGATAGGGCTCGCTCCGTGGGACAGTTGGACAAGTGGGTGGATCGAAACTTTAGATTTCTGCAAACTGACCTGATTGTAGTTGGACTTTTGCTCATATATACCCTATGTGAATCCTCTCTTGCACCTGAGGGATGAGCAGAAACTGATGAGACGACAGCGTTGTTCATGTTCTTCTCCCTGGCGCCGTTGCTCTTCCGCACGGCGTCATCGACCTATCTTAATATGTCCTTACTCACCAGCGACTTTTATGGACTCATGTTTGGTATGTTATCTCACTCACCATTGAACAGGCAATACTGACCAGGTATGAACAAGGTCTCTTTTTCTTTGTGCGTACCGTCCCAGCATTCCAGTCTGCCCGAGCGCCTCTAACGTCACTTTGCTTGGACAGCACTATTCTCCATACTGGCTATACTTTCCCGCGTTCACCGTGGTCATGTCGGGTCTTGTCGTATACTTTTGGCATGCTACACGTACGTGTTATCCTTGCATCTTGGGTGCCAACACCACGACTGATCTCGCTTGGAATACCTTTTAGCCGAAGAACAGGGCGAATCCGACGTCCGGATACCTTCGTATGTATTGCCTGGCGGGGATATAGAGAATTAGACCCCGTATCTGTTTGGTTTCCGTGCAAACTATCATCATTGCCCATTCGCGCTTGCTTTGTCGTGGAGGCAAAGGCAACCCATGTGTATCGATGATGGGTGATAGCGGGGGTGTGATGGCGGTATGAAGACGATGTGGTGTGGCGTTAGCCTCGTACTCTTTTTTTCCCGCCCCTGCCGCCGGGATCCACTGAACAAGTCGCCAGGAGAGGCAAGAGATAGGTCGATGAGCTGGCTAGTCTGATCGTCGCACTCTCGCTCGATGGCGGTATAGCCGTATGGAGAAACTGTCATCAACGCGAATGTAACTTGACGAGTGAGACCCGTCGGTGTAGTGGTTGTCCATCAGCCATGAAACTCTGGGTTCGTCGGGTCGTAATGATGTTGTAACATGAAGTCGGGCAAGGTGGTTTTGGGCGCCAAAGGCCCGGTCCGTATTCCATGTGGGTCCGCGATGAACATGATTGGTCTGTCACCAGGCACTTTGAGGGCTCGTGACGTGTCCTGGCACTGACGGGGGCAAAACGGCCGACCATTTCATTCTTGTTCCACGTGGTTTACAGGGGGTGCCGGGGTGTCAGATCTTTAGACGTGACCAGTATGGGGTCCGCGACGACGGAGACGCGTGGTGTGCGGTTCGTTTCCATGCCTTTGGAACACCGTTGCGGTTTGTCCCTTTGTATCGGGACCTTGCAGTGTTATGATGCGGCAGTTGACTCGCACCGACGCGTTGCGAGAGAGTCGCATCGGTCTGGCCCATCGGCCCCTTTAGACATGTTTCATTCCAAGCTTGGCGTTCGAGGGCGGCCGAGTTGAGTTGGACGACATCACCGGGAGCCGTACACCCCGGACCCGTCCCACCGGCCACGTAAATGGGTGTCACGCGACGCGGGGAAGTAGTGGGGAAGTGTTGGGGGGCGGGGACAACGAGGACGGGTGATCGGCCAAGTCGGCGAACATACATTGCATGCATGCACGTATGGGAAGCAATGCAACAATGTCGTGTGATGCGTCGCGGTAGGACAAGTTACCGTGACTCGTTGGTGCAGTGGGAGGATGATCCGTACCGGTGGTTCCCCTCGAACTCGGATCTCGAGTGGTGCGTTTCTTCTCGTGCTTTGTCTAGGCGTTAGATCCGATGTGGGACGGTCATCGTCGAGCCTTTAGGGGGACCGGAAAAGGCGAAGCCTGAAGAAGCCGAGATACTACCAACGACGGGATTCAACATCATGCATGCGCCACCTACGGTGATCCATACTGGATCCGGTTTGAATGTGGTAAACGTATGTACCAACTTGAAGTTTACGCCGCAATGAGATCAAGGTACAACACCTGATCATCATTCCGCTTGATCATTCACTATTTCAACGTTCAACCTTGGTTAATCACACAATCCAACCACACGTGTTATAATCACATCCAAGTCATATCACATCGTCACAACAGCGCATAGCAGAGAAAAAAAATAACTATACATACAAAAACATTGTGTTCCTCTCGTACCTCACGAGGGTCAAATCACGTCCCCCACCCCTTTCGTCCAAGCGTCGGAACGCAACACATCGTACAAGATGATATCCAGAAAGAATCAAAAACGTCAAGGACAGATTAGCGTGAAGACGTGAGACGATCAATCGATTAAAGGAGTCAGACACCAAGGGTAGGGGTGATGGTACATTTTCAGGTGAACGGCAGGGCAGACGGAAAGAAAGTTGGGGATGAGACGAGAATGAGGGGATCGGGGATCGGCTTTCGCTTTCGTGTGCGCGTTCGTATTCGTATGGGACGGCATAATGCATAAATTGGGTGGATGGGTGAAAGGCGTCGCTTGATAGTAGTCGTAGTTTTGGACGGAAAAGATAAATCGCAAAGACGAAGGGGAAGGGGGAAGAAGACGACAGTGCGGGAGAGGTATCAGTGGAGGATGGCGCCGTCGGAGCTTAAATAACCATGCCATCCTCCCTCCCCAGTCCGAGTGAGAAGGGCTTGTCTCGCGCACGTGCAAGGCGTCGACCGCGCAACTCGCTCACACCCTCGTCACCCCCCTCTTTCGAGCGATCCCCCGCTTCCGACTCCACACTGCCATCCTCCATCTCCATATCCTCAGTACCGTCTCCGCACCGATCCACGATGCCGTTTGATTCCGACATCGAAGAGGGATTTGAAGACGCCGACACGCTCGACGAGGACATGGACAAGACTACAGAAGACTCCACCGATGGTGAAGAGGATGAAGTAGACGGTTCAGACAACGACGGTGGAACGTCGCCCCTAAGTACCGCCAATTCTCTCTCCAACACTCGATTGCGCTCTTCCAAGTCTCTTCCTCTAGATGCCTGTACTGACACGAGCTGTTGGAGGTATCGAATGTACTCGACAGACTGTCCAACGTGTCAGATGCAGGATGTATGTGCATAGTGTGGGGACATACCTTGCGCAGAATCATACCTTTGTTGGCTTTGATGGTCGACTGCTCATTTGCGATCCCGTTGGCAGAGGTGCCATTAGCACTAGCACAGTTTACGTTGCCGTTTGGAGTCGATGCGGAGGCGGGCGACGTTGGGGCCAAGGCCTCCCCTTCTTCGCTCGGATCCTTTTTCACCGTCGATCCCTCTTCTGGTAAATCAGGCAACCCCTCTTCGGCTGACAAGACGTGCATCACTGTTATACGCCACAATCAGTAAAAAGCAACTCAACGCAACAAACGCAATCACACACCAGAGTCGCCCAGGACGCCCATCGTAAACAGGTCCTCCGAAATGTTCGGGCCGGATGCCGATCCTGCCGGTGGCGTGGTACCCGGCACGACGAGTGGGCCATCGCACTCAAAGAGGACGCCGGGAATAAGGCCAGCCAGTTCCCCGATACGCTCATTAATGTTATCCCGCCTTCGGCGCTCGACAGCATTGTGAGATTCGCGACGTCGACGTCGTTTCTCGGAAAGGTGGGTGTCGGGATCGTGGTGTCTGGTCGTCGATGTGGATGAAGTGGCGGAGGCCGCGGGTTTGGGGTGACCGCTGACCTGCGGGGCGGGGAGGGAGGATGCGAGATGGTGTGCGGTGATACTTCCAATGGATATATTGTTGAGTGTTTCCACATCGGTGGGGGATATGCCCATGCTGGGCGTGCTGGCGCGGTTGACAGAGGGATAAGAATAGTACGGCGATGACGGGGTCTGTGCGGGGTAGGGGAACTGGGAATGCTGCGAGTGGGGGTGGGCATGTTGGAGACCAAAGGAATGTGAGAGGGAATCGGGGGTGGGGAGGTTATAGTCCGGGGGGGCACTGGTACCGTTGGGGACGAAGAAG
>JBBPRA010000161.1:0-48736 GCA_038092775.1 Boletus rubescentipes | reverse complement strand
CCCTGTCTTCCGCCGCAGCCGCAGCGAACAGCCCATCATTGATCATTTCATGTCACTCCAATTCGTGGCCGAGGAGTGACATGTTGACCAGACCCACACAGTCTCAGGTGCAACAATGTCATCCAGATGAAATAGCATTGTAGGCAGAGGAAGGTTTTAGCCTTCTATAAGTCAACAAAACCAAAACTTGATATTGGTCGCTACGAAGCCCCAGTTCCAGTCCCGTCAACCACTGTACCAGATTCCATCTTTACTGCTATATCGGACCCGCATTTTCTCCGCTTGAAAAGACTCGCAGGGTAGGTGAGCACCGGGAGGACTGACGGCGACATGCTGATGAGGACGAGACTCGTGGCAAGCGCAGAGGATCCAGACAATGCAACGAGTGCAGCGACGCGAACGATGACGAAACCAACGTCAAGCACGGCAAAGAGAAGCGCAAACGTCGCATAACCGATATGCTCAGCGCGTTCCTGGAGAACGATCGTCAGAATGGGATCACTATATTGGACACAAGATACACATACCTTTAACTGCGCAGGTGAGAGCTGACCATACTGTATGTGTATATTCTCCGCCATAAACAGGAACAACAGTGCGCCCGGCATGAAGGGGGAACCACCGCTAGTGAGATGGATACTACGAGGTATCGTTAGCCAGGGGTCATGGAGAGAGGGTAACGGTTCCTCACGTGAAGCAACTACGAAACTTGACAATAATTCGTGCAGAGGTGAGTGATGTTGAACTATGGGCCAAACGAAGATGCTCACTAGTTCGATTGACCAACCCATCCGCTCGTTAAGAGCCGCCTTGACATCTTCAAAGTCTGGCGATGACCGCATCATATTGTACAGCGTGTGTTCGTGTACGTATCGAATGCCAGCCTTGAGTATTTCTGACATGAAAGTTTGCGTGGTGGTATGCAGGAGTGGTGGAGAGTCGCATTGGTTGATGGTGCTTAAATAGATCGTCAAAAGCTGAGTTTTCTTGTGCGCATAACCCGGAATGTCGATAACTCACAACGTGGCTATGTAGAAGTGAGGAGAACGAGGAGAACATGAAGACCTTGAATCGATTTGGGAATCCAGGATGATGATGTCCAACATTGGCACCATATCTTGGAACTGGCTATAGTATCTACGGACCATCCTCCGTCGCTAGGAACTGCGACCTTCGCCGAGCGACGTCAACTGCACTTCCTCGTCGACAGGATTAGCAATGAGATGAGGACGATGAGCGAAATATTCTTATACTGCAAATCGGGATATGTACCACACGTGCTGTGTCGTCCCCGGACTTTCGTCTTTGTTACACGCCCAATGCCCATCACGGAAGTCTCACCCTTGTCCGCGCAGGGGCACTTTGCATTTCCAGTCCGAGGGTCAAAATTTAGCAGTCTAGGATGATGTGCCAAGTCAGTGCCATATTTGGGAATTTTTTAATGGAAACGTCCTCAGTATAGTTTCAAAAGGCTTCTGTCGATGGGCGCTTTCGAGCTCGAGGGCCATTTTGCACGCGGACAAGGTCACCGCTAAAGATCAGCGAGCGTTTTCCTTAACCACTGACACAGTGATGAGAGCTGATCGATGAGATGAGGACGATGACAAAATGGCCTTATACAGCAAGACACTTCTCCCGTCCTCGCCAATCCAGTACTGAATGTATTAATTATGAGCAGCTGTGCAACGAACTGTCTTGTCTGCAATGTAGCCCATATACCAAACATGGGAAGTGGAGGATGATGAAGATCGGTCATTCACGCGCACACATCCGCGTCCAGGATCGCGTGATGCATCCGGCCGCAGCGCTTGAGATTACATACGTTGAAGAAGGCCGAGATGATGCTGTATCATACTCGGTCCCTAGCTACGCGTGCCACCCCTTCCGTTCATCCAACAAGGAGATCTTACTCGTTTTGGAAAGAAGAGGATGAGGTTGCATGTTTCTGAATGGGAATTGACTTGAAAGCGCCCCTTGCACCCATGTCCTCAAGCTCGATCGCTGCAAGAACAGATCACTGTGCAAAAACGTATTCCTAAATATGGTACTGTTTCGGGACTCGTCATCATCTGATCCATCATTTCAGGCGGTTAAGCTCTGAAGTGGTAAGTTGGGATACTTACAGTGACTCCATCGCCGCATAGTCTATGTGGAAGTTTATAAGGTGAGTGTAATACACCGGCCAATGGCATCCAATCACCCTCAGAACCTACCACTCCCTACTTGCTATCTTCGCCATGAACGCAGTCCGTGTAGGATATCAACGTGCTCCTCGCAGCATGCTGGTAGTCATCTCGAAGGCACTCTATGCTGGTTCTCGATACTTCACCAAATTCATCCTATACGAGATAGTATGCAACTCACAGGACTTCGAAGATGTTAAGGCAGCTCTGAATGAGCGGATGGATTGGTCCATTGAACTCGTAAGTTCCTTCTTCACTCATGCATCACTCGGTTGCTGACATCCTTCCATAGTTCAGAAGTTGTTTCACGTAAGACCCCCTCACGTATACTCTTTGACAACTCTGATACACCATGCCGATGATGTTATAGTATTCGTCCTGCCAACGGAGGGTATGTCCTTATATTGTCCCTCATATTTTTAGTTGTGGCGGAAAACATGCACGTACATTACGGTCGACTCCCGCCAACAAAGTTAAAGTTACCGTCTTGCTTTCATATTGGTCGTCGTCGTTTTGCGTGACTGTGTCTTGCAGAACGCGTCGCGGAGATGGGTCACGTGACATTTACAATTCTCTTCGCCACGCTTGATATTGGTGCTGTAATCGTCCGGGTCGCTGGGATCTTTGCGTTATCCGAAATGCCTGCACTCGCGATGGCCCTCGTGTTCATCAGCATGGCGCCGTCGATTCTTTCTCTATTTGTATATCTCATCACCACTCTCATGTCGGGGAGGGGTCGCACACCTGGTCCGGTGTTATAGCAGAAGAAGCCAGTATTTTTTTTTTCCATTAGTATGTTGGAGCGTACGTGCGCCACAAGTTGATGATGACGAGGGCTGGCCACCCACCCTGTCGCCAGAGAACCAGGGCTGGAACTTACTTTCAAGCTGCCTAGCCGGCGATCCACTTGATTTGCATTTCGAACAGTCTTGCAATCCGTCTCTCCAAATGGTACTCTGGCCCAGTGAGCAAACGTTCTTTGGACACCGCCATTATCCTCAGGAGTTTCCCTCAACTCTGCCCATCCAACTCAGCGAGCCAGGCTTCTGTCCCTAATTGTGCCGCCTGGAAACACTTTGTTACTAAAGATCATTCCCAAACCGCATCAGTGAGAAGTCCACCCTTCTCCATCGGTACCGAACATCCACGTTGCTCTGTACGTGACCCATCAATGGCCTCATGTGTCAATAGTTGGTAACTAGTAACCAAGGGACCCCGCACCATTCTATAGTAGGGTTTCCCACTGGCAGGGCTTCGCGGGAACAAGTGAATCCGCCCTTCTCAGAGGGTCCGCGCGGGACGGAAATATTTCTTCAGACCAGGCTCCGAGTCTAAGTAACCTGACTTTCGTCGACTATCAAGTAGCACGCTCTTCGATATTGTGGGTTGCCTTCGCTTCGCGATACAAGTCAGGCTTGTTTGAGGCCATTGTTGCTATTTGCAACTGCACATGATCCGGTACAGTATTGGTACATATATATGAAACCCTGGCCTGCCAGGCTACTCCAACGCCTCTATCGACCAGTGACCTTGCGAGGATGGTCAGTACTGCTCCCAACGGCTTGCACAATTTTGTCTCGGACGTCGATCTTCCCGTTGCTGATCGTTCGTGGTTGCTTCGCGTGAGTTCCTTTTAGTCGTGAACTTTGTCAATATCAAGGAGAATCGTTCCACAGGACATATTCAATCATTGGCACTGGGCCCGGCGCGTTACACTTGGAACTTGATCACTATCACAATAGCAATCAGTTCGGAGCATTGGCATCATCATCCGACGTGCTGAGTCGAGGTAGTATATCCACATTAATAAACATAATCAGCATGGAGGCAGTGGGAACCCACAGTGAAATCATGAAGTCTCTGAGCGAATCCGCGGGGGCAAGAGGATGCTCCCAAAATAATCGGTACGCCCCAGAGTAGTTGCCACGGGTACGTCCAACTCCACTGTGGTCAGCCGTTGTGTACTTCTAGGCGCCCGCGTAGTGAAGTCATCGTCTTCTATGGAACCCTCAGACTCAGGTGAGGTCATATACATCCGATATATGTATGTAACAACAACGAGCAAGTTGCACACGACCAAGGATGAGATGAGCTGTGGTAAATTTAAATCTGCATGAGCTCGGTAGTAATTGGTGATAGCTCAAACGTACCTCCATGTCACAAAAAATGTGTGCGAGAGAGTCGTCGTTAAGTACCTCAGCAATAGCATGCGGTAATGAAACCATGGACATGATTATGCTAGATGAGAATATCAACAAGATCATCCTCCGTTGTCGTGGGGGAAGCTTGACCCCCCAAAGAAGTCTGAGAGAAAATACAACGATAGCAGTATCGCCAGAAAAATCAGCTGCTAGAAGGTGAGCATCTGGCCAAAAGATACTGTGGGACACTCACTTGTTACTTCAAAAATCGCTATCGAATCCGAAAGGTGACACCGGGGGAGTCCAAGTGCGGATTCCATGTTGTCCACACACCACCATGTCTTCAAACCAACTAATGATGCCCAGATAATAACAAAGATGGCTCCAATAACGTGCATGAGGTTGCGGAGAAGGCTAGAAGGCAATCCGACTCGGACAATGGAGTAAAGTAGACTCAATCGAACAGACCTAGCAGGTGGCGGCCGGTGACAAAAATGCGACTCGGGAGAAACCGAAACCCACCATATAATGGTCGTAAAGGTGTATGAAGAGATCCATCCAGCAATGTTAGCTGTCCTGAAATTTTCTAGAGATGGAAAAGTCACAGCGTGTCCGAGTGCATAGAAACCAAGTACGACTGACCGGTCTGGAAATATATCGAATTAAGGATGGTAAACGCTACGGTACTGACCATCGCTACCCCCGCCCACATATCCTCCCACCAAAGTCTTCGCATCTTCAATCGAACGCCCAACCGAAAGACAGTAACCAAAACTGTCAGGACCTGAATAACGCTGCATACAACTAAAAGAGTCGCGCTAGTCAGTAAAACCAAGAAGCTGTTAGAAACTCACTCGTAAGAACCGTAACATCGATTGCCATGGCTAGGATGTGCCAGTGGGGAGAGTTGATCTACAGAAGTTGCTTAAAGTAAAATCAGGTGGTGAAGGGTCGACCGACCACGAGAAGACATGAGAAAGCACCACCCTATTGAACGCCCTCTTACGTTGGGCTCCTTAAAGTCCCAGTACTTCCGCCGACTATAACCGGTTCAGGGGACATGTGAGTGGCAGTTTACCACATACTTCCCGAATATGTATGTAATGATACAGTGCTTGGCATCTTCGGAACTACTGGCTAGTAACTTATCTTCAGATACTCTACCTATGGGGCTGGCTACCAGAAGCTTACTCGACCCTTAACCATTGCACTGTTCCTGAAATATAATACCTCGCCGCGCCGTCACGAGCGGCCACAGGGAGGCGCCCGATGGTTCAGGCATACGGTCCGGGGAGGCAGTGATATTCGCACTGAAAGTTTGGTGGGTGCCTGTACCTGTAGGGACATTGGGTTTGCATAATAGTTGGAATGTGTGGGAGAAGAACTGTCTAGACCTTCATCGCCATGCCTATGTCTTAACCCCCGATGTCCAGCCGCTTTTCGTTGCGTTGTGGTAGGATCAACTTGCCAAGTCTTGTTACGTGGATGGGGCCGTGGGAGTTTGCCTAGTCGTCTGGTGGCCAGACCGTCCATTCTACATACATACGAGGCAAGCCGTAAAGCACAAGCGAATGAATGTAGCATGATCCCAAGCCAAGGTGAGAATGAAATCGGTAAAATCTACAGATAGGTCTGTCCAGTTCCAAGCTCTACCAAGGAATTTCGTTTCCTTTGTACCCGAAGAACTTGCCCGCGCTCTCCTTTGTCAGTCCCTGCAAAACTTTCAGGATTCCGGACACACTCTCGTAAGGCTCAAGCATCGCCCCTTCGCCTCCCATGTCGGTCTTGACCCAACCAGGGTCCAGGGCGATGGGGATTAGGTCTGGACGCTCACGAGCTTGTTTGTATGTCTATGCGAACAGAAGGAACAACGTCGTGTCAGAAAACACAAGACAAACGACCGAAGATCGTCGACGCACCAGCATGTTCACTGCGGCCTTACTGATACTATAGCTGGCACATTTAGGTCCATGGTCGCTTGCGATGCTGGCGAGTCCACTGGTCATGTTCATAATGACCTTTCTGTTCGACTTTTCGATTGCCGGCAGCAGATATTGCGAGATGAGAGCAGGACCGGTGACATTGCTGACGATCGAGTCGGCGAGGTCAGTCGGTTGAAAGTTGAATGCAAGATCAGTTCCACGGTTCTACACGTTCAGAACGAGGGAGGGCGGTCAGTCCCGAAGCCACTCAAAGATTTATGACGAGGGGAAGACCGACTGACGATAGCGGCGTTGTTTAGAACGTAGTCGAGACCAGCGCCATTCAGCAGTCTGAGCACTTCGTCCGTGCCTGCCTTGATGCTTGCTTCGTGTGCAACGTCGAGCTTAACAATATGGAGTGTGCCAGGAGATGAGGCCAGGGCCGCGAGGTCAGTTGCTGTTGATGGTGAACGGCAGGTCGCAAAGACAGTGTTTGTGGATGTCTGGAGGAGCTGGCGAGTTGTCTCCAAGCCAATGCCACGAGAAGCGCTTTTAAGTATTGGTAAGTGTCTCATGAGCGAGTAATCGTGACAGGCTCAACTTACCCGGTGATGAACCAAGTTGCACTGGTCATGTTGAGCGGAATGCGGTAGGTCGGGAGAGGAAAAGGGAAAGGGAAAGAATGGGCATTCCTTGTGGACGACGGGGAGCATTTATCGCCTCAACAGCACCAAAAATAGCAAGGACATGCAGAAGCGCGTGATCTGAAGAGCTTTGTTGAACCGTCGGTTTATCCTCGGATTAATGACCACTCCAGGGCGGAGTGATATGGGGCTGCGCACGAGCTAGGAGGGACGTATGTCGCAATCGAGAACTCGATCCTGCACCTCTACAATCCCTGGAATCCCCGTAACAGGAAGACACAGTATCTTTGATGTCAACACCCTGTGGTGGTGCAACGTGCGCGGATGCATGCAAGGCGATTCTGAGCCAAGGAATATGCAATACTTGAACTGGCCTGAATGTAATCGTCGATTCGATCAGGCTCAGGGTTGAGTGAATGGGTTACCGGTTGTGAACACTGGCATGGCGTTCCTGCCGAAACATTATTTCGAAACCAGGGATAAAACTACAGTATGATACTGCTTCTCGATAGTGCTAGAGCATGAGTCAGTGAAGGAATGTCCGCATAGTAGACCTCACCCACACTAACTTTTATAGTACGTCATGAACCACCTCCGCCAGAGTGTCGGGCAGCTCTCTCCTTGTCCGCACGCAATTTCTCCACGTAAACAAATGTGAGGATAATCAAGTCCAACATGTGCACCACATCAGGATCGACATCCAGAGAAGGCTTCTTTTTGGAACCAATGATGCCAAGCGAGCCTCTGTGATATCTTGCGACCTCGGATTTTGTCCCGTCATCGCGGGACATCTGCAGGAACTATTCAACGACAAATAGACGCTCTACGTGCACTGCGCTCACCACCACCACATCAAATAGCATATCCCATCGATATGGGCGGCCATCGGGTCCCGTAAACGTCCGTTTGCTGTAGGAAGCGAAAGCACGAACGCGACCGATTCGAAAAGGCGGTTATCAAGAAAGGCGGCACGCACCGTCGCATGATCCCATGCGAAGGGAGGAAATCGCTGGACAGCATCTCTTGGCCGTTGATGCGGAACGTCGACGATCCGAGCAATCGCCACTCTATCTCTCCCATGACCACGAGTTTGTCACGCATATCCATTGGATCCGCGTTGGGGACGATTTTTTGAATCGTCGTCGTCCCCATGACCAGGCCGAGCTGGAAGGGATGCGATGTCTTGTATAGCACTTGGCCGCTTTCGTTGGTGAATACGGTGTTGCGTACGGATTCGGAGGATAAGGTGAGTAGCATGATGGGTCCGATCGGTGGAATGATGATATCGAGTAGACTTCACGTAGGATGGCTTTAAAGTGGAGAACGCCTTGATGCAGCCGCCACGAGGCTCCACTATGAAATTGATAGGAATACAAAAGGCATGTTCCAAAGCCATGGGCTTGTGTCCTTCGAGAGGAAGGTCAGTCACTTGGTATGCAAGATAGGTACAAGGGAAGGTTTTTGCGGGGAAAAGAGAACATGCTCTCAGAAATGGCGGCCGAAAGTACTTTGCACCGGCAAGTTGATAATTCCCACGGTCCCGAGTCCGAATCCACAGTGAGCACATCATCGCTTAGAATCATGAGAGTTAATTGTAACCAAAGATTCGTGGATGTTAGAGCAGCGGCGTTCTATGAGGGTCGCTCAAATGCCCCTCGCTGTTTGGCTCAAGTCCAGAGGATATATTCGAAAACACTGAGGTCCCTCAAGGTAGTGGCCGACACAACCTCGGCGAATGAGCCACTGGCCATTGGCACAGCTGGCGCTCAGTGGCTTGTCTATGATGTTATGTAGTACCCATTTCCGTAAAGGAATTGCCACGAATCTTCACCCGTATCCCCTCCAGTTCACCGTGCAGGCGAATAAGCGGTGCGTTATGTATGTTCTCGAGAAACTAAAGACATCACGTAGTCAATTTCCTTCATTTCAATAGTTCAACTTATTGTTCTTGCGGGATTTCTTTGCAGAAGGGCCAGTCCACGACCGGTCTTCGCAAGCATCATCAGTGAGGATTGACAAACTCTCGTCGAATGACGAAACACATTGTGCACTTGTCTGACCGACACAACGCCTTGTTGCTCGATGGTCATTTCTTTGACAGCAATGCTGAACAAGATGCTTGTCCCCATTCCCTCCCTTGCCCTGTATAGGTGCAATACCTTTCTCAATGGCGTTCAAAGTAAGGTCACGACTCACTTCCTCTACTCAAGAAATATACTGTCTTATATTGCCTTAGATGCTCACAACAAACCGTCCGTCGAAGTGTATGAAGCGTCATGGCGTCACTCGCCCGGTGAGTGTCCTGTATGGTTTCGCCCGAAGCAACCAGAGCCAGTAGTGCAGCTTGCAAAAGAAGAACGCCTCGAGAATGGCTCGGAGGAGAACCCAATTGACTGACTTGGTGATAAAACCTCCGCCAGCGTAAGTCCTGCAAGTCAGGAATTCGAGTGATAGACCCGGCGGGTGGCACCTAGTACCAGTTATTTGGGCAAAGCGTTTGATCCCAGTCGTGTCGCGAAATAACAGCAACGAGGCCCAGACTTGGATGGCTCTGGAAGGTCTACCCCTGCCTTTGAGCAGTAGTGATACTCAGTGCCGGTCCAGTGAAAGCGAGTCGAGTTCCACCGTATCGTTGGTGATGGCATCATCGTTTGGTAGACATCGACCTCAGGTTCTGAAAGAAATGTAATCGCAGTTCCGGAAGGAAAGGGCGTCGACGCAGGCTTCCTCACCTGAGTTCAAGGGAGTAGGCGAGAATCATAAGACATCCGATTATGGGAAGCCCCTCCGAACTTGAATCCTACCACGCATGATGGTGCTCAGCTATTGGATTCATCAAATAACAATGATACCCGATACTGGCATACCCGGACCTCTTTTGTTTCCTAGGGTTTCATTATTATTTGACTAGCGATCTCCGACTGACAGTTGAGCACCATCATGGATGGTAAGAGGCTTCAGTGCTTCCCGTAACTGGATGCCTTAGTATCAGTGTTTTTTGTCTATGCCCTTGGACTCGGGTAAGAAAGCTTGCGTCGCCTTTCCTTCCAGAACTGCAATTACATTTCTCCGAGGCCACTCATGGTGACTACCAGACGATGATGCCAACTGTCACATCGACGATTCGGTCGGGCCCGACTCGTTCTCACTCGACTCACAAGGACTTATCACTGCTGCTCAAAAACAGGATGGACCCTCCCAAGTCCGAGTCTGGGACTCGTCGCTATTATGCTCCGGCACCACTGGCATCAAGCGCCTTGCCCAAATAACTGGACTCCTGGTATTGTCACTCGAGTTCCGGACTTGCAGGACTCATCCCCGCCCTTGGTTGTCGAGGGTTTCTCACCAGGCTGTTCAATCGGGTCCTTTCTCGCTTCTGAGCTAATCTCGAAGCAGGCTCCTTGCAAGCATGCCCCTCGGGCCGGTGCTTCGGGCAAAAACTATGGTATAGTATCGGTGCGCTCACTAGACACTGGCAAGTAGTGCTGCGACCCTTTTTAAAGCGTCACGCCGACGTCGAGGGAGTACACTCTACATTCATTATTAGCAACGTAGAGTCATGCCTACGTTTGCAGCGGTTTCCGTGTGCACATCGTACACGGATGACATCGTTCACCGACGGGCATCTCTACTAGTCAACACTAGGAGCTGAGGGGGCGCTGCCAATGGCGAGCGCAGGTCTGCTCCGCCGGCGCCAAGGCCCAAGGCGCATGTGACTCGCTCGAACATACGGGGCGGCTGCTCTCACGGGCAAAACGACCTGTTTGTGCAGGGTGCTCCGTGGTTACACATGCGTGGGCGCGATCATTGGGTCGCAACCCTTTCAAGCACGGGAGGCCATGATGGCATTTTCATCGCTGATTTGGTGGCAGCGAGATGGAGTCTGGCCTGGTCGCTTCGACGTTTGACAGGGTATTTATACGCGTATCGCTCAGGGGTAAGATGAAACGTGAAAGCGTGAAACAAGGTACGTGCTGCGAAATGTCACTTGCGGTCCCGTTTGACACGTTGTCTTGACGGGTTTACGACAGGGCCATTTTGACAGAGAGGACGAATGACGGTGTTTGATTTTCAAATCAAGGCGCGTCGCAGCGCTAAAATGTAAAACTCAACTTGAATTGCAAAACGGTCGTACCCCGCAACGAGGGTGCAGAACGTATGGTGCGGCGTCCTCGCACCGCATCATAAATATCAATAGAATTAAAAAAACACATCCGGCCAGGGAAGCAAGGGGGAAAAAGCGTGTACAACAAAGAAACACATGTGTCCCGTGCGAGTCCATGATGCTCGTAGTGGTATGCAACTAGACGAAAAACACTACTCCGTCCGATTCGGACTCACTGTCCGAAACCACTGCTGTCAGTCAACCACTTTGCCAACTTTTCCTCGTCCTTTTCTCTGGGCTCCCTCTCCAAACTCAGCTTCCAGAACACCTCACTCACGTCGTGGTCGCCAAACTGATTCAGGGATTCGTTGATGAAGACGAGGACAGAGGGGAGCGGGTGGAAGTTGTGTGGTTGAGTTTGCCACCGCTGGAGATCCTGGATTACTTCCGACGACTTTTGGCGTTTGCGAAAGTTGATCAGGTTGCCCGGTAGCGTGTCCTTGCTTCCGTCTTGTATGTGTGTGAGCGCAGTCAGGAATACGCCTAAAGGGGTAGATGATCGCTCAGATGCTTGATACCCTTTACTTTCGGCGGGGACGTACCGACAAACGGAACGCATGGAGGAGCCACAGTGGCCAACGAGGACCGATAATTGTTGTAATGCTTGTAAGAATTGATCAGCGCCTCACAACTTTCCAACTGTGACATGTGTCGCGAGTTGACTTGCTCCCACGAGCGTTTGAGGCGATGAATCGGAGAAGAATTCAGTCCTGTAACAATCGCCATCATGGTGGAAAAGTTCTGGATAGCCCGACATCGCTACAACAGAGTATGAGAAAACACAGATAAGTCGGGATTGGGAGACTAACGTCAGCGATGAAGATAAAATGCTTCATGACGGTAGCTCGGCGACGAGGATCGTCTTTGCACAGGATGGAATACGTGACCCAATGTGTAATCTACAACGAGTTTAGTCAAGGAAAATGCCTGGTATGACTTGGAAGCATACCCTGTTGCTCCTGCGGATAAAGTTGGCGACGCCGTCGTGGAACTCTGTCCGAGATTGCTTCGACCGCTGTAAGCATTCAGAAGGTTGGATCTTCAGATACAGTTGACTCTCGGTGATTGTCAACTGCCTGGCGAGCTCCAAGGGATCTATATCCAACAGTTCTATTCGTTTAGGGACGATAGGCGCCGGTGGGGGAACCGCAGACTGCGGCATCGCCTTTCGAATGTTCCCCGAATGCTAATACCAAACGTTTAGGAAAGCTTGACCGCAGAGAAAGAAAAACCAACGAACAGCGCGTTTAATTGCAAGCAATAATTGTTTCGCAGCAGCAATTTTGAACACGTCATTCCCCGATGCAAATCGTGCCATGCGATCGAGTATTCCTAAATCTTCCTTGTCCACCACGTCCTCGTCTTGTACTATTGACTTCATCGTATTAATCACCCTAGATAAACGACAGTCCGGAGGGCGTTACGTCACGACACAGCCGGTACTCACCGCATGCGTATAATATTCTGTTTGTGACGCCGCCAATCCTCGAGCTCGTGCGAATCGAGGTCGGGAGGCGGTTGAATCCAGAAACGTTCCACAAGGAGATTGAACAGTTCGTCGAGTGTCATGAATGACTTGAATGTCATCAAGAATGCCCTCGTGAAATTAGTATCTGTGTATGCATGAGCGCCTGAAAGCGTTCGTGAACATCGTGGACATGCCTGCGTATTCGTGTGCAGTGAGTCTTTCGACGAGCGCTGGGACAGTTCCACCTCGGACGGTTCCGTCTGGGTCTATGAGAACATCTTCAGGGTTGTAATGCGGTCGGAGATACCAAGGTTTTGCTTCAGCACTCAAGGAGAGCAAATAGTGCGACGGTGCATCATCACCGAAGAATGCTTTAATTTTATCTGGTCGCGGAGGCGTACGTATCGTGTCCAACGCTGTCATCCAGCGGAAAGAACAGCAGTGAGAGTTTGCAAAAATGGATGGGAGATGAACCGACCGTCATCATCTTCTAGGCAAATATCCGTAGGTACTTGATTCCTGAGTATGATGTGTGGTTTTCCACCAGTTGGTACAGGGGGCGGTATAGTTGACGCTGGCGAGGGCGAAGG
Source organism: Boletus rubescentipes (assembly GCA_038092775.1). Classification (NCBI taxonomy): domain Eukaryota; kingdom Fungi; phylum Basidiomycota; class Agaricomycetes; order Boletales; family Boletaceae; genus Boletus; species Boletus rubescentipes. The sequence continues at coordinate 35,623 of JBBPRA010000161.1, read as the reverse complement.
TGCCTCGTCCCCATCTTCCAAGACACTCTTCAATATCCCGTCCGATTCATCCGTTGTGACATCAGAAGGTCCGTGGTTGTCGTAAATAGCTTCCAGGGCTTGGTTCGTCAAAATCGCAGATACAAGACTACGCTGCGACATTCGCCACTCGACGGGAGTCTTGTGACACCGCTCCAAGATGGCAGTTTGTTCGATGCCAATGCGCATCAGGTTCTCGAGGTTCTGGCGTGATATCTTGAGGTTGAAATCGAGGGATGAGCCCAAGGTCTCCAGCGCGTCATATGCTGTGTCGCGACCTCTCCAAGATTCGCAAGCTTCGACTCGTCGGACGCGCTGTGCTGCAACGAGCAATGCGGCGCCGTCGTCGTAGATTGCTTGCGTAGTCGCTTCGAACGCACGAACAAGCACACGAGCTTTCTCGACCGTTCGCGAGTATTGTGCGCCGTCAGAGAGTTTGGCTTGATCGACGGTCTCAATGTCAACGTGTCTGGCAATGTGAATGTCTCCAAGGAAGAGAACAAGCGCCGAAAGCTGCCTGAAGAGCTCTTGAGCAGAAGTGGTCACGACCTCGGCTACAAAATGAAACGATGTCAATCAAGGAACGAGTGGGGGACGTGAAAGCGCCCTTACCAGGCCGCGTCGCTCGAACTACTTCTGTGAGCGTGCTCAACCTCTCCTGAACCCTGGAAATATGATTCACGAACTCGTTGAGTGTAGCCGTGCTCATGTTTCGTTGCGGAGGGTCCTCGTGATCCTCGATGTCCACCCATCCGAAACCTTTCCAAGAACCAGCTGTTCCGGCTCCCGCCTTTGCAAGATCGGCATGTGGAGCAGTCAAATAACCGTGTAATCGTCTTGGACCGACACTTCCTTGGCTCCGAACCCCCTGTGCTATGGAGACAAACTCTACCACAGAACGTTCCAATTCCTCTGCATCCGAACTGAGTTGCGAGACATCGTCGCTAGCGATCCAGGGTCCATCATTAAGGACGGCTCGTGCTGACAAGACGAATTTGGAAAGTGTGGCAACGGCACGACGTTGGGCAGGAACCAGGGGTGTCTGAGATGCGTTACTAGCGCCTCTGTCGGCTCTCCTGCCACCAAAGTGGCGGAACGACGGCCCGGAGACATATAAGAGGTCTCGAATAGCCGTGATGGCGGCGCAAATGAGATTGTCCACAATTTCTTCGTCGCTGGTAACCTGTGGTATTCCAAATTGACGAAGGTGGAGGATGACTGAATGTATGCAGTGTCGTGCTCTTTCCAAAAGCTCGGATACAAGTTCCGGAGCGGGCGGGGTCAAGGGTTGGAGAGTGGCCACAGTCGATGGGCGGGGAGATGGGGTTTGTGGGTCCTGATAGTCAGGGACGTCGGAAAATCGAATAGACTCTTTGAGGCGAGATGCATGTCGGTCGGAAGAGATGTTTTTTTGGTGGAGAGAGAGGTGTGATGGGTCTGAGGCGCTGTGACTACGATGGCGCAATTGAGCAGTCAGTGAGTCAAAAAGGACGCCGGGCACGCGGTTCGAATGACCATTGGATGAGGCGAGGTCTGTGTTTGCACGGGGTCGGGAAGCAGTCATGTCGGGGTCGGGAAGAAAAGGAAGTGTTTGGTGGGTATCGCTGACTTGCAAAGCGGGGGCGGACAAGGACAAGGAATCGGTTTTCCTTTCGGTAACCGAGGAATCGATTCGAAGAGGGTTGGTGGCGTCACGAGGGAAATCGACTGTGTTGTTGACCGGTACGAAACCGAGCCCGTCGCCGGGTCCCGAACGTGAGCTGGACTGGAGAGCGGTCAAACCGACGAGATCGCCGTCGTCAGAGTCTCTCGGGAGGTCGCGGGAAAGTGTACCAGTCACGGTGTTGGCGTAATAAATCTGGAAGAAGGGTTTCAGTGTGGCACGTAAAAGTTTGGGATTAGCGCGGGCACGCACTTGACCAGCTTCGGTGACTTGAGGAATCCAGAAATCCCTCGCGTGGTCCGATGGCCGTGATTCGGTGGGGATGGCGGGGAGTCCTCTGATGCTGTTGCGATTCTGTGCGACGTGTCTGACATCGACAAAGGGGGATGCCATCGCTGTGCTCCACCCAGCCCATCAATCTCGTCGTCGTCGTCGTCGTCGTGGTCTCTGCACCGCCCGCTGGAACACTACGATGTCATATGTCCTGATTAACTTTCCCACGTCCATTACAGATTTAGATACATCCACCCGACTCTCCTATCGCCCTGATCATGTCTCAATCACCCGCAGCCGTCGACGTACGTACCGTCCTCGTCGGTAGAACCGTCGCTCACACTGAACAGGTCTCTGGTCTCTCCCCGTCCACCAGCGAAACAGCGCTGCACGACTTTTTCAGGTACGCCTCACCCGCCGTCTCATGACCCCTCATTCACACGTCGCCCAGTTTCTGCGGAACGTACGTCTCGATCTTTCGCTAAACGGGTCTATTTCTCAGCGCCATCCAGGATCAAATCGATCGACTTCAAGAACGACGATGGCACGTCCAAGACCGCCGTCGTCACCTTTGAAAAGCATTCCGCAGCCCACACTGCACTGATGGTACGATCCAACATCAAATTCATATTTATATCTCGACCCACCTCATGTCCAGTTGAACGGTGGTCAGCTCGGCGGTAACACGCTCACCGTCACCTCTGACGTCAAGCACGTCGATAATCATGATACCGAGGAGCATCATCCTCAACCCCACATCCAGCAATCTGACAAGCCCAGAGCTGCTAGTAAGTAACCCTCCAATGGCCCCTTTCTGTCTCAACGTATCCCCTCTAGTTGCTGCCGAGTATCTCGCTCACGGCCACATGCTGGGCGACCAGATCCTCCAACGTGCCATCGAAATCGACAGTATGTGCTCCGCAGAACACGAGAGCGACCTAAGGCTGATCCTACCTACAGACAAGCACGGCATCTCCAAGAAATTCTTGTCGTTCATGACCGATCTTGACAAATCCGTCGGCCAGCGTGCCCTTGGTCCTGAGCAAACCGTTTCCGGTAAAGTCCAGTCCAGCCTCAAAGAAGCCCACACGCGTGTAAAGAGCGTCGACGAGCAAAAGGGATACTCAAAGATTGCGCACGATGTACTTTAATCCTCTTTCTTCCCTTTCCTTGCTCACGCGGACCAGCAGTATTACGCGAAAGCCCTTGCGTCACCTATCGGCCAATCCTTCTTGTCCTTTTACACCAGTACTTCCAAACAGGTGCGCGACATTCACGATGAAGCGATCCGCATCAAGAAGGCCAAGGCTGCGGACACCCCAGCGACTCCCCCGCCCGCGCAGACCGAGTCTTCCAAATCCAAATGAGCCACAATCACCTCACGCAATGCCAACCTAAGCACTCGTTCGGACTTGTATACATACTTACGATAGTCTTTGAGAACTCGACAACGTACGCAACATGTAGTTTTTATCAGAAATCAATTACCTCTGCTGTCTATGTTGAAGATGTTGCTTAGCAAGGAGGAAGACTCGACAAGCCGCTTCCACATGCGTTGGAGAGCGACACCTTCGGCGTGCCGCCTCCTTCCTTTGTAAGATTGACATCCTACATGCAGTGAATGAGTCGTTCCGAGCCTAGTATCTACATCACTCACCTCAAACGTGATGTCTGTACACCTGTCACGAAAACGAAACCCACGTCAGTTCATCCACCAGCGTACGAGCTCCACCTGGCTTACTGGTATCCGGAGATACATTCCACCTCGATGATCGGCCGGTCGGTTTTGTCCCCGGTCCCACTGATCCTCTGGAAGTGAATGTCTTGCCAAGTCAAGTTGCCCGTCGTCACCGGACACGCCTCGTGTGGGCACCAATAATCAGACACCTGCGAACGTGTCGCGTCAGAATGCGTCCGGCCGCTAATGATCTGGGTACGTTACCTGAATGGGGTGGGCGACATTGGTCTACGTCACGGTGTATGCATCAGCATGTCACGAAAACGTCTCGCACGAGGACGGACGGTGTCTTACAAATGTGAAACTAGTAGGTCTTGGCGTCAGAAATGCAGAGTCTACACTCATATGACCGGACTTACTCGATGTATGTGGCGTTCCTGACGACCCCCGACGCAGTCGGGAAAGACTAGAGAGGCATCAGTGACGCCTGGTCTCGTAGCGACATGTGTATATATACCTTGAGCACGATACCTCCGGGACCATCGGATTGCGTGACGTTCCTGTAATATACGTTCTGAACCCTACGGTCAGCACGAGTGAGTGTCCGTTCCAAGTAGCGCAACAAGCAGATACTAACGAGACACCCGTAACGTCCTGGCCAAAAGACCCGATATTACACCCTACCATGTGTCGCCGATCAATCCTCGCTGCGACGACAAGACAAAATAAAAACTATACCTGCAGAATGGAGGCACTGAATGTTCTCCGCGACGAATCCATCTGTAGGCGACTTGACCGTCACACACTCGTCGCCATTCTCGACAAGGACGTCATGCACATAATTGTTGTTGCCCGAGATGTCGAACCCATCCGTCTCCCCGATATGGTCCGCAATGATCTAACGACGACATCAGGGGCTGGCGGCGAACGGAGACAAAGACTGAACCTGCATGTCATGGACAACATTATTGTCCCCCATGACCGTCAGATGAAACCTTCAAGTCAAGCATTGTGAGGCGCTCGGACAAGCGTATACACATGTACACTCACATGGGCGAATTATAAAGCGCGACGCCGCTTATATCCACGTTATTGCAGATTTCGAAACGAAGGAGACGGGGGCGACTCGGCTAGTGGACAATATGACGTCAGTAAAGCGCACACAACCAACCATAGACTCGGACTGACGTAGGCAGCCAAACTAGTCACACAACAACGTCAGTCACCATCTCTTTGAATGGCTAGAGGAGCTATACTGACTTTCCGTTTGGTCGCCATAAATCACCATGCCCATAAATAGCGCCGCTCCCCTTCCAGACAACTACAGCAAACATCATGATGGACGTCGTCAATGACGCATACACCAATGCGAACGCGCTCACGTACCATAGTTGCAGCGATAGAACAAGAATAGGTTACCCGCGAGTGCAGCGTCAAACACGAGATGCAACTCCCCGTCAATCTCGAGCGTAAAACTATCTGCGTGCTCGAATGTGACGGACGTGACGAGTGCATATGTCCCCTGGGGCACGTAGAGGACCGTGTCAGCGGGGTTGGTAGTCGTCGCCCCGCGAACACAGTCCGTGTATGCTTTTGTGATGGCCGGCGCGATGTCGGTCGCGTTGTCCGCGACACCACCGTAGCTAAGCACGTTGCACGTTGTGGTAGCATATGCCACCGACGAAACGACAGTGAGTAAAAAGAGCGACAAGAGCTTGAGCGAGGGCATGCCAAGATATGATGCCCCATGGAGCGCAGCAGAGACTGTTATATGTGTTATCTGTTGGTGACGCCTATGGCGTCCCAGTTGCTACGCTTGCCAAACGCATCATGAGTGTTTCGACCCTACCTAGCGTGGCCTGGATACTATGGAGAAAGTTTGACTTTGAGTAGTGTGTTAGAAGCCGCATTCCGGGTAAAAAAGATACCCCGTTGCTGCGCCTACTGACGGACGTAGTGTTTCAGTCCTGGATCATTTGTTTCCGATTGTTACCATAGAGCGCCTTTTTTCGCCGCCCACACTTGCTTCCAAGACTTCGCACTTGGCGCCGTGGGTTCTTGCTAGAGCATCGGGTTCAAAGGTGAAAGTACTCTTTCAGATCCTCATGATGCGATTCGCAGGAGGACGATCGGTGAAAAGTACAGCGATATGCGCCAACCCTTGCGTTGCATGTCAGTCAGCTTCCAAACGCTAGATAAATGTCAACGGGAGAAACACCTTTTGAGTCAAGCACGTGCCGCTGGCCATGGTAACAGGCATTATCACGACGCGGGTGATAACAGTCGGGTGCAGTTTGGAGTATTGAAGACCCTGGAAAACATGATAGGCGTACACATGTCGTTTTGTAAAGCAGTAGCGTTTAACTCCTTCGACGTTGTGCGTCAAAATGCATCGATAGACTCCTTGCAATGGGTTGCTTCGAATGGATGAATTGACATCATTGATGGCAGAAACACAACCTGAGACCAGATAATGTGGGGTTTCGACACTCCATGACATGATTCTCGACGAGGAGCTCCAGCGGTGGGACCTTCATTTGCATTCAAGCGCTCCAGATCATGGAGGTGGTAAGAAAGTCGCCTTGGAGACATAGTATGACTGGTAGCCGAGCTCCCGCGAACATTGACACAATACGTCAGACCCGGGAAAACACTAAAGGCGATAGCCTACGGTCCTGAAAGTGACAATGTACCTTGAACCCAAGCAACTCGCCATGTTACCACAGAATAACACACGCACTGTTCGACTTGGAATTGGGAAAGTTCAGGGTCGTGACAGTCTGCTCCGTTCAACCTCGGGATGTTCCGACATCAATTGGCGAAGCGAAATCGCACTGAAAAGAATCTTTTTGCAGGTTTACACGCCCAATTACTCCCGTGACGGCACTTTGTCCAAGATCTCAAGGTTCCTGCAACTCCATGCGTGGTGGAGGAAGTCCCTCGGAGGCCGTTATATATGATGCGATGCGTGAGAGCCAGTATCGCACTCTTTCAGGTCTTGCGGCCGTTCTACCCCACTGGGTAGAAGAATCATTGAATCAAGGATAATTACATGGCCTAAATTTGCATTTTCATACTCGTCATCGTTCACAGGACGACAGGACCGGGCGTGCCTGGGCTACCAGCAGTCCTCCATGCACCAAGGACCAAATCCACCACGTCCTCGACGCCCTGGTCCTTTTTGATGCTCGTGAACACGGTTGGACCGTCTCCACGCATGAGCCTTGCATCACGTTGCATCACTTCTAAAGATGCATTCACATACTCTGCGATATCGATCTGTATAAACGGTTTTAGCACGGAGCGAGGAACGAGAAACGAGAAATGTCTTGCCTTGTTGATCACCAAGAGATCGGACTGCGAGATACCCGGACCTCCCTTGCGTGGAATCTTGTCCCCGCCCTGAAATCGGGCCAAGCGATCTATAACGTTCACCATCGGGAAAAAAAGTACACACTGCAACATCGATCACGTAGATGATATAATCTGCCAATTCTCGTGAGTAGTTTGCAGCGAGGTTGTCCCCACCGCTCTCCACAAAAAGAAGTTGACAGCCATATTTGGCTTGCAAAGTCTCAAGTGCACCCATATTGGCGCTGATATCTTCACGTATTGCGGCATGAGGACATCCGCCCGTTTCGATCGCAAGAATACGTGAGGCCGGAAGGGCCTCGTTTCTGATCAGGAATTCTTGGTCTTCTCGAGTAAAAATATCGTTCGTCACGGTGGCTACGGGTAAATTGTTGAGGAGATGGAGCACCAAAGCAAGGGGTCTAGTCGCCGAGCCTCTCACCGATGTTGTATTGATCACGGAGGCGCTTGCACAAAGCAAGCGTGAGGGCAGTTTTACCGGAGCCTACCGGTCTAGATGGATGAGTCGGAGGAGGTTGAGACAAACCCGACACACGGTCACCATCATATCTACATACCCACCGATCCCGACCGTGAAACCCCGCTCATGGAAGTTTCGAGAAGTGTAGTCGGGAAGATCCCGTTCGGCGAACTTGCCTGGGCGGTCATGAAGCACATGGAAAGAGACGCGATAAGAAATCAATGGCATACCTGGATGATCGAGGTGTTCGTGTGTATGTCCGTGCTCACCACCGTGGTCATGGCTATGGACCGCCCCGCCATGCTCGTGTGCATGCTGAGTCGGGTTAGCGCTTGCGCTGAGATTGTTGATGAACGGTACACTCATTCCTTGGTGGGGGTGATAATCAAGTCCTCACGGAATTGCCCGTTCCAGCCGTGAATGAAGCGCGCGTCAGTGGGGCTGGTCGAATACGCCAGCTCAGAAGAAGAGACTCCACTCAATGAGCAGCCAACGCAGAAGAAGAGGTCCGGGCGTTGCAGGTCTGCTGCTGGATAGCGCTGACCGAACCCGCACACAGGAAGTTGCCAGCCTTGTCGGCATCGTTGACCGTGCCAACGCCGGTAGACGACCCAGCGCTGCACCAGGGACGCGTGCGGACTGTTCCTCATGTCGAAGGGCAGTACGCAATGTACATCTACGTGCCACTCGCCTTGCACCACGGTGACGCGCTCTACACGTTGGTCGAGGACGCCCTGACCCTCGCCAGGACCCATGTACCCTCTCTCTATCCCATTGGTGGACAGGAGCGAGGTCGGGAGCTGCACATTTCTCTATCCCGTCCCCTGTTCCTGCGCGCACACCAGCGCGAAGAATTCAAATGTGCCATCAGACAGGTGGCTTCCTCAATGGCTCCGTGCGTTCATCTCCACCTTTGAGCGTACACAGAACGATGACCTTGGCTGCGAGCAGCTTCGATGCATCTTTTACCACCTTTTCTGAGCTGACGAACGATGAAAGAACCAGGACCTTCTTGGCCCTGGAAATCGGCGCGGGCCACGGGGAGGTGACTGAATTATCACTTCGATTCTGTAGTTCCTGATGATCTACCCCAGCTGCGCCGCTGCCTGGACCTCCTTGGACCAACCATCCGCCTATTACGACAACCCGAGTTCTATGTTGATCCAAAATTTCACGCATCGATCGCCTGGGCTCTGATGGAGAAGACGCCATCGTTCTCGAATATAGCTTCAGCCGGGGAACTGGATGACATCGCATTACCTGAATGTGCTGCGCCCGAGGAGGAGCAGGCACGATCGCCATCTCCAAGCGTAATCGAACAGCCATCTGATAATTTCCATCGCATACCTCATTTTCCACACACCCTCGTGCCCTCACTCAACGAGGCATACGCAACCAAACTCTCGCAAGCACGCACGGGTGGATTCATTGTGGATAGAATCTCAGTCAAGATCGGGAAGGAGGTCTTTACGTGGCCATTGAACGGCAAAGTAGATATTGGTAATTAGTCCCTGCAGGTGCACTGTATCGCATTGGGTGCAAGGTGGGGTTTGGCGGAGCCCCCGGATACCGAAACGGTTTGCGGACATATTGTGGCGGGCTTGATGACCAGCGCAACGTTCCTTCCACTCCCAGTAGCTTGGTCGAATAAATTGACCATCTCCACCTCCACCTCTTGGCCGCGATCATTCATTTCCGTCAATGCTTGCTTTATCCAATCGCGGCGGTCAAGGAGAATCAGAGTTTCAATCAACGGTCCCAGTATGCAGCGGAGTGTCTGCAACACGAACAACGCACTCTCCAATTTCAGCCGGGCTGCCTCGTGGGTGAACCAGTCAGGTAGAGACGCGCTGATCGCTTCAAGGTCGATGCCCAGCCTGCCCGTGGCACGTTCCAAAAATGTAGGCCAATCCTGGTATGCCTTGTCGTTGAGCTTTCCCAGCCGGCGATTTTCGAGCGTCTCTCCAAGACCAGGCTGAATGGGTCGTTCCGAGAGTGTCGCGTGGTCTGCAATCACGTTCGACCGCGCGACCGCCACTTGCAGAATGGGTTGTAGAAGAGCTCGATAGACAACTTTGCGAAGTGCCAGTTCGGCGCGTCGTATCGCGTCTGCATCCTTTAGCCACTGAGAGGGCACTTGAGCGGCGAGATGGACGGCCGCGATCGTCAACTTTGGGATGGGGTTCAAATCTCGAAGAGGTTTGGACAAGGGAAAATCTGTAAAATTGCGTTCATGTTCGGTATTTATAGCCACATATATACTAGGCGTACCAGAAGAGGACATTAAGTTGTAACAGCAACCCACGACGACTAGGGAGTGGGGTTTCCACGCGCAACCCACACCCTTTGCCTGTGGCGCTCGGGCCCGATCTGACAAAAATGTACGCAGCACATCGACAGTCAGGGAGCCACAGGCATGAAGAGCGACCATGAGAACAGGCACGGGTTCCGTACGTGTGGGTGAATGATGTATGCCGGGGACGTCGTGTCGCTGGATCCCTGAAGGATCGCTAAGCCAATCAGCAATGGACTCCTCTAGTGTCCGAGGGCATACATGAACCGTTCGATGGGTAAGTGACCCCTTCCGAGCTCCATTTGGGGTATGTGAACTGCTGCGGTGTTTTCTATTTAATTTACGTGCCGCTTCCTTGGTCGTCCATCGATTTGCACCCGAGGTCTGGTTCTCATTATTATCCAGGGCAAGCACGTGAAAGTCCAATTCTTGAAGGGCCCTGGATAGATATCCCTAGGGACTTGAGTTAAATCAATAATCAGACCATTTCCGAGGACAACGCACTTGACCAGACCCAACGTCCACCGCGTGCCAAACAGAGCGAGGACTCTCTGAGTAAACGAGATGGTGGACATACGAGGACATGCGATCGACTTCATGTTCTTTTTTGGGTGAGATGCGATAGGCGCGGTCGCTTGCATTGCGCGTTTCGTACGCTAGTTCCGAGTGGGAAATCGTCGCACTAATTTCTAGTGGCATTTGGGAAGTGACTCGCCTGACGAGGTGCGCTGGAGTTGCAGGTTGCGCACGGCATCGACCATGGAACAAAGTTCTGACGGAATCTAGCGAGCCGAATTTTATCGACGCACGGGGTGCCGTCGATAGAGACTCACGTCAACGTTGGGTGCGTCGTCGTCACAGGGACGCATAAAGTACTGCATCAGCTGCAGCCAAGCTGGCGGGTGTTGTGGGTGATCCGACGCCCAAGCCCACCACGATGACCACTGAGATGGAAGTTGTTGGTCATGGGGGGTCACATCGTTTGGGTGGATCGAAAGCAAAGAAGCAACGGCGGGCGAAGAAATTTTATCGACGATGACGGTGGTGTCGGCATCGTTGCCCATTCCTTGACTTGGACTGAAGGGAACGTTTATAGGAACTGCCTTCTGCCTGCGAATCTCGCATGTCGTCAACACTCCTTCTCTGGACAGGTTTGCTGGCTGTACTCGTCCTGGCTACTTGCTATGTCCTCAAGGACCTCATAGCGCTGCTCTGGAGGCAACACTTTTCGCCTCTGCAGCGTCTTCGCGGCCCTCCTAGCCCGTCGTTTCTCTTTGGAAACCTCCGCGAGATGTACAACCAGGAGAACACAGGTCTCCTCTACGACTGGGATGCCACGTATGGATCCACTTACGCATACAAGGGCTTCTTTGGAGGCTCTCGCTTACTGACGACGGACCTGACTGCAGTTGCTCACATCCTCTCTCATCCCGACACGTATCAGAAACCAGATTTCGTCCGCGATAACCTCGCAGCCATGGGTGCAGGCAATGAAAGCGTTCTCACCACTGAAGGGGATGTACACAGAAGACAAGTGAGCTTCCCCTTTCCACTGGCCAATCTGTTTTTCAACTGCTCTGTTATAGCGCAGAATATTGGTGGGTGGCGGCGCTCCTTGTCACTGCATAGTTCTGAGTCGCTCTATCTGGTAGAGCCCTGCGTTCACAGCATCGAACATCAAACGACTGACTCCAGTGTTTAGAGATAAAGCTTCTCAAGTGTGTTTTCCTTTTCTGTTTGTGAGCGTGTATGACTGTCTCCTGCAAGCTGCGTGATATTTGGGTTCTCCTCTCGAAGGAACATTCCAAGCCAATAGACATCTTGATGTGGCTTTCTAGGGCTACCCTAGACGTCATCGGGATTGCAGGTACGCATATATCATGACCCCCAAAGACTCTCACATTCATCAACGGGTAATTTAGGTTTTGGATACCATTTCAACGCCCTCTCGGGCCAGAACGACGAACTTGCCAATGCTTACCAATTGATATTCACTACTGCCAAGCAGCTTCAACTGCGCACTATCCTTGAAACGTGGATCCCGTTACTTCGGAACTTTGTGCGATGCCGAACCACTAGTTACTCAATCCCGTGACCTCTTATCCCAATTCATAGCGTCCTCATTCCGAGGCGATGGAGAAGGCGCATCATCACCTGATCCATATTGGTCTCCAGTTGATCAATGAGCGCAAGGCAACGATCAATGAAGTTGACGCTCGACGTTGCTGGGACGACAAACAGGATTACCCACTGTCACCGATCGAGCCCGACCTACTCAGTGTCCTTGGTGGGTATTTCGGTCCCGAAAATGCCGTGCCTGAGCTACATCTGCAGTGCAATCGAATATGGCTTCCTTTGCCTCTCAACGACTGACCACTCCAGAGGTTTTGTGTCAGGTGTCAACCTTCCTTATCGCAGGATACGAAACGTCATCTTCTGCACTCACTTGGTGTCTGTATGCGCTGGCGAGTGCGCCGCAATGTCAGACCCGTCTGCGAGAGGCGGTTCGCACTCTAGATTTGGATTCTCCGACATTGGACGAGGATATTTCCAAGCTTGAATACCTTGATTGGGTCGTCCGTGAGACACTCAGAATCCATGCACCCGTAACATGGACCATGCGAGTGGCCACAGAAGACGACGAGATCCCCGTTCAACAGCCATTTCGGGACAAGTGCGGGGAGCTCAACAGCTCGATAAAGATTGCCAAACACGACATCATCACACTACCTATTCAAGCGATTAATAAAAGTTACCCTATATGGGGTCAGGATGCACACATCTTCAGGTACGCAATCACCCTGCTTTGTTGACCCTGACGAGAGCCACATCTGATGAGTGGCGCGTTCGCAGGCCTGAACGGTGGAAGAATCCGCCAGAGAGCAGCAAGGAAATCAAAGGCCTATACTCAAATATATTGACGTTCCTGAGCGGAAACCGCGGGTGTATTGGTTACAGGTTCGCACTGAGCGAGTGAGTTACTGGTGATATTCCGTCTGAATATCCTTATTCTTGCCATCTGCGGTGTTCTCCGTGGGGATCGCATGAGCTTGGCAACTTCCATGGAGTATTCCAGAGGCACGAGGCGTGATTTGCTTTCTTTAGACTTTCCGCCTTTTGTAAAACATCCGGGTTGGACTCCATCCTATAGGACCTGCGTCGTTTTGACATGCCTTGTCTTTGGCTATTCTTTATACGAACTCCTTTGTGGAAAACGGAAATGTGCATGCTGATATTTTTGGCTTTCAGGATGAAAATGTTCCTTTTCACACTCATTCGTGATCTCGACTTCACAGTTGACCCTTCGGTAATTATTGAGAAGACTTTCAAGTAAGGATGTTTGCCTGGCATTTTCCGACCCCTTTAATTATCCGAGGTCCTGCTTTATGCTTCTCTGGCCCGCGTTTCATGTTAAACGAACCCACTCTCCCTCCATCTGCCGTGGTCCAATCTGATTCACCGTACATTTCATGATGAACTCATCACACGGTCTGCTCCTTACAGTGTCGTTGCTCGTCCTGTGGAAAAATCTAGGACCAATTTTGGTAACAATATGCCCCTCTTCATCCGTTCAGTTCCTCCTATCAATGGCTCGTCCTCACATCAGCGACCCAGATGAAACGTAACGTTACGACGCCCATCCTTCTATCTCAGTATGGTGTTCGTCTAGTTGGTCCCGCATCAACGGCCCGTCCTCACATATGAGCGGCCCAAGTGAAACGTAACCTTTACGTCCCTCCTACCTCAGTATAGTTTTCGTACATGTCGTTATTTCATCAGGAGCCGTAACCCTGAGTTTAGCTGAAGAGGAGCTGGAACTTGTCCGCGGGATTGTTGAGTTGGATCATGTAGTCGTTTACCTCAGACATGTGGGAAGACGTCTTCATAACTTGCATCTTGAACTTTCGACAACGCGCCTCGCGAAACTATCGAATCAATGGCAGAGACAACCGAGTTTTACCCCTAACCGCGCGTTAGCGAGAGATCCATCGTAGATCAAATCGATCTACCAATCACATTACCTACAGTCACGTAGCAATCCGGAATCTGGAAGGGCAGTGCAGCAGCGCCCTGGCACAAACTCATACTCACCCGCTGTACGTACACATAACGAAGGTGCGTATCTAATCGCGATGATCGCGATCTTTTGCGTTTGATTTTTTCCCGCAACGCAAGGGGGGGTGAGGAAGAACTTTGTACCTAGCTTTTTACTCGTTTCTCACTCGGCCGGTGGGGACCTACTAGTTCCTGAATCCTGGGCGTACCCCGGTATGTATTTGCTTGGCGGCGCTGGTGTCCAGCGCGACGAGAGTCAACGGTATTCCGGTCGTCATCGCAACCATGGTCTCCGACCTGGGTGGCCGCCTAGTTGGGGGAGGAATCCATGTATAGAGAACAGAGCAACAGTACGAAAATTAGAACGGGGGCCATATGGTGCAACGGTACTATCAAGCCACAAGTTCCACTGGCTGCCCTGCATATTTCAGATCTCTGTTTGTTAGGAAGTCGTTCGGTATTTTCGGCGCGAAAACTGTACAAGTTGACAATAGCGTCGGAGTCGGGCCTGTACCGCGGGGAAGGTGGGGTGGCAGGGTCTCTCGTGCCTGTGATGCTCACGGGTTTCATCTCAGCTCGGCGCGTTCTCGTTCTCGTCTTGCCTTTATCCTTTTTCTTTCTCTGTCGTTCGCACCTGGTGTTGTGCTATGATTTCAGGGTCTTCATTATGATATGACGCTCAAAGGCGGGGGTCTTTTCCCATATGTGGTCTAGCTCGGTCGGTTGACCGGGACCGGGACCGGCGGCGCGGACGCCGGCCCCCTATTGCCTGTTTTATGACTCTTCCCTTCAAGCCTTCAAGTTCCATTCCGCGTTACCGGGATACACTGGGAAGCGAGCAAAAAACAAAACAAACCTACTCTCAACGCCACCCATATCATAAAGCGGTCGTCGCCGCGCATCACCAGGGGCGCGTTGCGTTTGCATTCTTTTTTTTTTTTTTCCATCTACCAAGGTTCAACACGCATTTCCATCTCCTTCACCCACCCCAGTTGGCAAATCGTCACCCCATCTCGCCAAATGATCGCGATTATCAGGGTCCCGAACAAGTCGGCATGAGCTCACTTCGCTAAAGTGAAAGAAATGAAAAAAAGATCAGGAAAAAACAGAGAGAAAAAATAACATAACATAAACACTCGGGTAAGATCGGTCTAGATCAGGGCTTCTGTGCAGGTCCAGCTCTACGACCCGCACGAAACAAGCAAAAAAAAAACAAAAAAAAAGTTCTCGAAACGGAGAGCCCGTGACCGTATCAACACGGTAGCGGCTTAGCGGTAGTGTTGTGACGTGGCGAATTGTCCGTGCATCGGCGAACAGAACGTTTTGGGCTTCTGCCCCTCTGGAGAATGACAAAAAAGCTTTGAGCTCGGGTAGGTGTAGATGTTACAGATCACTTTGTGGCTGTAGCTTTCGAAAGGGGGGTCCTCCATGTCATGCACCCTCTTTCACAACGCAAAAAAAAGACAAGACAAACACAAAAAACAAAAACAAAAAAGCAAGAAAATCATCGATATGATCCTCCCGAACCCCTAGCCCCTTCTCTTCGCGTGCCTCTTGTTTGAATTTCCTTGCCATCGCATTTTCATAAAGGATACGGACGACCTCGTGTTCCGAAAATCTCGATCGGAATGGAGCCAGCGAAACGAGTTTCAAAACGCGGTGATGGCGCACTGCATTCGATATTGCATCTCCGTTTACCCCATGGGTTTGCAAAAGCTAATCATTCCCTATCACTCGGATGGGTCCTATGCCTGATTCCTGCAGTAGTGTCAACCATCCCTCCCAGGTGACTGGTGACCGATTACAACGATGCGGCACGCACAAGTCGTCGCCGTTCGGTGATAGCACACGCGCCGACGTGTCGGTGTCAGACGCGGTGATCGGCAGTATCCAGTAACGAGTTCAAATTGGCATTGGGGGGACTCAGAGATTCAAGCCTAGTGCCAAGCGCTTGGCGTGCGTTACAGATACAGATACAGTTGGCGGTCCGTGTTCAATCTGGGACGCCTGGACCCTGCGGCTACGGCGGACCTAGTGGGTGGAGGGCCCGCGGGCCGGTGGGTCGAAAAAGCGATGGCAGAATATGCGTCATGAGCCCGCTACGTACACTCTGGCAGGCGCGTGGTGTGACAGTTCGAATCCAGTGTTGGCGATGGCATGCGCGTGTATGGGCTATGTTTGCAGGCGTCATTAGGCACTCGAACACGCGCACGGCATGGTGGCTGTTTCGAGTCGATCGCGCAGCTGGGCTGAGCACGAGGAGTGCGCTGGCAATGGTATGGAAAGCGTCATACGGGGTATAGAAGCTATGGAAGGGGGGCTGTTCTAGGTGAGGAGAATAGTTCATCCACCCGCGATACGCTGTGTGCTGTGCAAGAAGACAAACAAAAAAGACAAACAAAAGCCCAGTGCCCCACTCTTCTCTCCGACGCTCCGACTCCGCCACCACGTTTTCGGAGAAGAAGAAAAAAAAAAGAGATGAGATGAAATGGACACGACACCCTCTACCCTGCTAATTTGAATTGCACGTTTGAAGAGAAAAAAAAAGTGGATTCAGAGGATGCAGGTGTTAGTACGGGGGTTTTTTGCGAGCGTGTGTGGCGGCAAAGCTCGAGCCGAGGAGGTCCGGTACATATCATCGCCGGTTCACCCGTATATTATCGATGATCGCGATCGCGGGTGACACGAGGGTCTCGTAAGAGAGAGGGAAAAGAGAAGGAGAAAAAAGAACCCAAGTTGGCGCCGCCGCCCGGATCAGCCAAACTCATATATCAATGCAAGTCTCGAAATGGTATTTCTGGTATCAAATGTTTCAATTCGTACAAGGTTTTGTAACAAGAATGGTCCCCCCTCCGACATACGCAGGATGCGCGATTATGGGCATTCTGAAAAGATAAGGAAGTACGGAGGAGGACAAGACATGCCATACAAGGCAAAGTGGGAAGCTGCCGGTCAGATGGAATCGGATGCTGATGCGGCACGGGTTCATTAGGGATATTGTCTTCTGCGCTGGTGGGAGAAACCCGAGGAGACTGCACCCGCGTAGCGGTGATGGAATCTAGAACAAACGAAGGAAAATGAAAAAGAATCTTTTTCTGCAGGGGTGCTGTAGGGCGGTTGCAAGAAGGCGGGAAGCAACTAGTGGGTTTAGGTAAGTCAGTGTAATACTACTAATAATACTGTTACACGCAGGTGTGTTTTCGGCATCAAATGTATCAGATTCCCCCTATCCACCATCGAATTAATGTGGGCCAGAAAAAGCGGAGCCAGGATTGGAGGATGGATGCGGTTGGCTTTCGCCATAGTAGCTATGCGTGTGTTCGTTGGAATGTGACGGTAACCTTTCAGATCCTTGTGTCGGGCTCGGGAGGAAGTTGGGAGACAACGATGGTTGATGATGATGCGACGAATACAACGATTGCCCGTGGTGATGATGGCCGCCCAGGTTGTGCGACGCATATGGGCTTGCGGAAAGGGTCGGCGTAGCGGACATCGGAACCCCAGAGGGTATGTAGTGTGTCGCTGGGCTGCCGTTCCCAGAGTGATGTCCTTGTCCCGGCACGTATGCGATGGAATGCCTCGATTGGGGAACGTCAAGGCCACTTGAACCTGCATGATACTGGTGTGATGACCTATGTGGCATTCCGACAAGATGCCGGTTCGACCCAACATAGTCGTTCGACGGCGAGGGCGCATGGTTCTGGTTGGACGACGGGAGTGACTGCAATGACATGGGGTGGTACAATTGCAGCGACTCCTGCGAAATAGAGGTGCGACGGGACATGGGCTCCAACATGGCAGTGGCAGCGGGCGTCGTCCGGGTAGTTGGGGGATATGGGGCTGAAGTGGTAGGACCTGATGCTGCTCTGTGCGCAGGGGCCAAGATCCTGCGTCGTGCCTGGTCGGGTCCCGTGAGTTAAAGAGCGGCGACACAGGAACGATGGGTGGCTCACATTGATCATCCAATTGGAAACCTGACTCATGCTCAAACCAGTGGCATGGCACAGTTGTTTTTTCTCTTCTTCGCTGGGGTATGGATGGTCCGAATGGCGATGCAACCAAGCCTTGAGATAGTCCGTTGTCTCCTTGGGGAGCTTTCCGCGTTTTTTGGTAGGGCGATCCACGAGGGTCGAGGAAGGGACCGTCTGCGGGGGCCGAGACGAGGGCGGTGACGGCGGAGGCACAGCCGAAGGGGGTGGTGGCTGAGCCGGCGAAAGGGGAGTCGGTGTGGAATTATAGGACGAATTACTGGGAGGCAAGACGAAATCCTGATTAGGAAAAGACCATTCTTCGGACTTGTGAGCGCTCGGCGGGTAGGGTCTACCGATGGATGCGCTGAAAGAAGAGTGGCGCAAGCCGTCTTCATATTTCAGTGGCGCACCGAGAGACGGGTGGCCCGAGGTCGAGTTCGTACGGGTAATCGAAGCAGGGGAATTGGACCACTCGTCGGACTCGATGTAAGGAGCCTGCTGGCGCAAATCAGGGGTGATGGGCGCGGAGAAAGAAGACATGTGGGATGAGGAAGCGGGTGCACTCGGAAGGGAAGAGTGGGGATACGAAGCAGGGTCTGAGTAATTATAATTAAGACGGGATTTCTCTGCAGAGGGGTCTTGGGTATCGACAGAAGACGGGAAGTGGTATGTGGGATTAGATTGATTAGCGGTTGTGTGGGATCTGCGGGACGCGGGCTGTGGATATGGGGATGCCCTGTAGCGGGTATTGGATGCAGAATCGGAGGCGATACTCGGGAGAGAGGCGCGACGGATGTCGTTGCGGAAGGGGTCCTCCGAGAAGGTGGTAAAGATGGAGGGGAGTTGAACCTTTGCGGTGCTGTCGAGAGCGGGATCAGCGAGCTGCTTGTCGTCAAAGTTCCAGGCAGGGGCGTCGTCGGAGCGCGGCCTGTTGTCTGGTTGGGGCGAAAGGGAGGGGGAGGAGAGCTTTTTCTCTCGGAGGGAAGGGACGCTGCTCGTGTCAGTGTCTGGGGTAGAGGTGGACATTCGTCGTTGGGAGAAGTCAAGGTCGGGCTCGGGACTGCAATGAGACAGTTACCAATTAGGAGAGGGAAAAAAAAAAGAGTCGGAGCGGTTGTGGAGTGACCCACCAGATGGCCGGAGAGCTGCGTTGTGACAGGTCGTCGGGGAATTGGACGTCGTTTTTGGGATCAGCGCTGAGGGGAAATGGATCAGCGGAGGGGAAAGAAGAGAAGGGAGAACAAGAGAGGGTGACAGGTCGATCTTGATATGATCATGGCGTATGACACGCGCTTAGAAAGCGGAAAGGAAAGAGGACGTACAGGGAGAGGTGGAAGTGGGCGAGGTTGTAGGAGGAGATGGGGAGGTTTTCTTGCTGCTCGATCATGAGCGCGACTGTGGGGCAGTGTGGGAGGAGGAGGAGAGGGGACGGGTCTTTAAGGGGAGGGCGGGGAGGGTGCGCATGAAATACGATCGCTGTGCAAGGCACTCTTAGAAGGTAATTAGTCCTGGGAAGCTTAACGTTTGCCGGCAACGTTCCGTCGCATTTTCATCTCACCATGTGCGAGACAATCCCGCGAGACCTTTCTCGGTAGCGAATAACATCCGCCGTTGAACCTCCTCGTCCAACGTCGAAGCGATCCTTTGTGTCAAATCAATCACTTCTCACCCTTTCCAGGCTCGGACCCGTCTTCCCTGTCACTCCCGAGCCCACTTCTGACTCTCTCCTGACCGTCGCAACCGCCACAAATAGTCATATGAGCACCAGCGCGTCGAGGACACCGTTTCAGTTGCAATCCAGGTACGTTCGCGCGCGGGGCCTCAATTCGTCGCCTCGGTCACACAGCCCCCCGATCATCACGACCCCCCTTCCCCCTTCAAAAAAAAAAAAATTCAATTGAATATTACTGTAAAATTATATTTCGTAATATCAGATCCATCACCATCAAGTCATGTGTGCAGGCATAATCTGTCATCTCCTCCCTCACCCCATATCGGGCTCCCCTCCCGCTCTTCTCCCCTTAATCTTCCCCTTTCCCATGATCCCCTGCAGTAGCTGATTAGCCTTCGTCCGTTCCTTCTCCGATACCTCCACCCCGTCTAACATCCGGATCCGTGGGCACGCTCGCATAACAAGCCCCCGATACACCAGCCGGCCGACGTACGCCTCGTCCGGAAGGTCCCGTCGAAACTTTGCGTCCAGCTCTTGCCACCCACATTCGCCTCCCTTCTCACCCCTGCGCCGCACACCACTTGCCCCGTTTTCCGATGGCTGCAGTGCTCCAGGCACGTCCCGCACCAGAAGCGGTAGATACCACCCGAGCGTACTCGGGTTCATCCTGCCAACCACTCGGTCAGTTCCGGGTGTCGTCAACGGAAAAAGCCAAGAAAAACAGAAATAAAAGCGAAATGCTGAATGCCGACACTTCGGCGCGGCGTCCTCACCTCAAGTCGACCATTTCCACATCCGGCATCCGTTGAAGAACACGGATCAGCGGTTTCGTGCCCTTTAACCGAGATCCAATCATCGTTAGCTTCTTTAGTCTCGTGAGACCGTCCAGCGCAGCCACATCCTCCAGGAAATTATAGTTGAGGTTCAGCACACGAAGGTTGGGAGCCAGCTGCGCCAGCTCGCGCGGCAACGTCGTCAGCCGGCACGCCGCAACCTCCAAGTAGACAAGATTGTAACACGCCTCCTCGATAAAATTCGTTTTGAGTTTGTTGCCTAGTGAACGAGACATCAGCCTTCTTATCTTAAGAGCTCCACTATACATCATCATCTTCTCCAGGAAGCCCCTCACATACCTGAAAGATAAAGCCGTTTCACATCCCGGAATTGGCGTGTCGACAGATGGCTGCAGATCACCATCATTGCCCCCCATCAATCAGGCACCCATAATGAAAGATCCCGTCACGTCACGTTACCGCCTAAACGAAGGTGCCACTCACAATTCCCGACTGCTCTGATTTCGCATCGACAGGTTTTCGAGTTTCACCAGTCGCTCCCCCTTGACCAACCCTGCCAGCGCATTGTTGTCCAGGTAGAGCGTCCGTAGGTTCGTAAAGTGCCCCACTTGGAGGCTGTGCAGCCGGTTGTTACTTGCGCGTAAAATGCGCAGCCTCGTCATACAAGCACCGGCATCAAGATCATCTAGTAAATTACCATCTTCCGAGTCGCCAAGCACATCAGTCAGATATGCATAGCGACCATGATAATCGACTTACCCAAATTCAAGACCACCAGCGAAGGAAGACTCGGTGCCAGCGAAGCAATCCTCACTAGCCGATTCTGGCTCATATCAAGCATCTCTAGCCGTTTCCTACGGGAATACGGCACGTCTTATCGTCACTGGGAAAAATGGCGAATGACGAAACGTCGTACCATCGGAACAAACTCAGGTCGACCTCACGGAGGAGGTTACCCTGCACGCTTAGCTTCGTCAGCGCCTCCAACTTTTGCAGTCCGTCCAAGTTCGTGATCCGATTGCCGTCGGCTCTGAGTTCCCTCAAGTGTCGGAGACTCTGCAACTCTAATGGACGCCCATCAATGTTTGAGCACCAACTTGAGACGCAACTACTTACGCGTCAGTGAGTCGATATCGTTATGGCTGATGTCAAGGTGTTCGAGGTTCTGAAGGTGACCAAATGATGTGACGCCTGTCAAGCTTCGGTGGCTCAGGATGCGAATGTCATTTTGAGAAAGTCCAATAGGGACGTACACGTTCGAAGCGACGGAAAGCGTCCGCAAGGAGGGAGGGATTCCACTCAACCATGACAGCCGGTTGCAGTTTCTGTCACTTTCACGTTAGTTCACGATGCCTCGTTATTTCACGCCGCGCGTATAGTACCACGCACAATGTCAGCGCGTCAAGTTTGGGAAAAAACTCTGCGAGCCTTGCAACGCTGTCCAGCCCCTTTTTCGATAAATCGATGCTGCTCAGGTCTTCCCAATGTGGCTCAAAGGGATGCACGTCAGTGATCACCTGTACCAGTTTGTCGTGCGCAACTCCAAAAGAACACTCTGTCAAGAAGGTCGCGTTCCTTCGATCTTGGTCGGATGGGTTGCTCTTCCTGGACGTGGAGAACACGCGCCGAGAAGACCCGCTCGAGTCTACGACTGCTATCTGACTGCTCGGACGGCGATGGCTCACGAGTTGCAATTCCTCGACGTCATGTATCGGGGTCGAGGCTCGCGTTGGTGACTCTTCCGACTCGACTAGTTAATCGCATTCAGCCGCCGTCACTTGTAAACAACCGTGAGTCTTACCCGTATGTTCGAGATCCTGCATCATCTCGGCGATCCGTTTCGACCGCGCTGAAGGCGGATGCACAGCGCTTGGCGTGGGCCCGAAAGAAGACAGGCTCGTCCCGAGATCGTCGTCGCTCTCGTGCGGCTTGACAGAGAGGCCCCTGATTGGACCATCACGTTTTCCGTCCGAGAAACTGACGGAGCGCCGGTGTCCCATCCTTTGGGCGGGCGTGCGGTACTTTTCTCGGTTCGGGTCCTTCATGGCAGATACGGGTGTTACGCTCGTGCTTTTTAGCGCCGACTTGGACGGCATCGGGGTCGCAACCGTAGACACCCTACGAGGTGCGACCGGTGTCGCTTCGACGGGCGCGACTAGTTGGCCAGGGGATTCGTTGGATAGTTCGTCCTCCGAATCGAATACCACTGGCGCGGGAGGGTTTTCGGCCGCCCCTGCACGGTCGCCCTCTTCTGAATCGGATACAGAGGTATCGTCTCCAGCACCAACTTCCCCCGAAGGGACGACACGAACCCCAGCGACAGATGGACCGTCAAACGTGAACGAGATCAAGCCCGCTTCCTCGCGGTCGTCGGCATCTTCTTCTTCTTCTCCCTCTATCCTAGTCGCGTCCTGCTTGAAGTGCGCCTCTTCTTCCGCCCCTCCTGCCTCCTGCACCGCCATCGGGACCTCATCCTCATTACCCACGCTCACATTCGTACCCCCCGAATCGTCCTCTCTCAGGCTCTCAATGTCCCTGAATGGATCCTCACTCTCGGCATCCGTCACAGATACGTGGTCTCTCAGATCATCGCCGTCGGATACCATCCGTGTAGACGCTCTCATCCACTTCATGAGATCTTTGTCATACACCATCTTCCCAACACGCTGAGGAAGTGACGGAATATCAGATGGCGTAATATGCGTGATATGAACTGGCCCTGCATGTTTCACGAACGAGGGCGCACTGCTCGCGGTGATAGTCGTCCCGGAAGCTGTGCTTGACGACACAAATCGGTTCAGGTCGTCATTGTTGCCTGAACGTATCGATGAAGACGGATATGAACGAGGTATTTGGGTCGGTGGTTGGGGGAACGCATCGATGACGGTCGATGACGTGATTTTGATGCGGGGGATGTTCGGATTTGGCACGGGGGTGGTGTACGTCGCCACAGAACGCGCCTCTGTTTGCCATGGTGCCTCGATCGACATGTTGGACATGTCGAGAACAAGGCTGCGCTCACGGTCATCGGAGATAGAGCGAGAGAACTTGCGTGGACTGGGATGGTGTCGTGAGGCGGCGGAGGGGCGGCGGGGAGACCCTGCCTTGGGAGACTTCCGTCGGCTTCGTTCATGGCTCCCACTTGACACACTACTTTGGTGTGATTTCTCGAGCACCGATACGGACGGCTCGGATCGCTCATCCTCCGCATGGGTATAACGAGAGAACTCTGTATCCCCTGAAAACAGGCGCTTCGAACCCCTCATGTCGTTCTTGATCTGTTGCATGAGATTTTCTGCTTGTATGCGTATAGCAAGGGAGGAATGGCCACTTGGCGCAGCGGTGGATGAGGCGGTGGCAGATCTACTCCTCTCGATGGTGACCGGCATGAGGGAGGCTCGATCATCTAGCATTTACGGTTAGCATACGTTGTATGTGAGAAGTAGAAACGTACCGATTGAAGGGATTCGCACAAACGGTTTCAACTGGGATTTGTCCGTCGTCGGAGTCTGTGTCGTCACACTGGTAGAAATGGTTGAAAAATCGCGAGCCTGTTTGATTTGTTGCATCAGCGAACGCGATTCGCCGACGTAATCCACTCGGGACACCCTCGGACGCGAGACAACAGCTCCTGCTCCTGCCCCTTCACCATAAAAGTCGGATGGGGGGCTGAGCTTGACACGTTTGACGCTACGTATAGGCGTATCATCTGAGACGGGCGTCTGCTGTGGCTTGAAGAGAATGCGTTGAACGGGACTAGGAGACGAGCGATTACCCTCTGCACTTCCTCCGGATGTGGTATTGACGGCGATAGAATCAACCATTGCCGAGAGGTGATCGCGTGTAAAGGTGTCGTACTGAAGCTGGAACAAGCGGAGTCTTGGATCTGTCATGGGCGGATTAATAGCACTGTATAGCCCTGGGGTGCTTTCCGCCTGCGGAAACCTAGGGGTCTGACGGGGAACGGTGAAGGTGAATGGACGGTCCAGGGTGGACATTTTGCGTGTCCCGGGCGTGGATGGGGGTAGAGCAAGGAGGTCTGTGGAGGACGTTGGCCTGAGTGCGGCACGATCAGGGGTAATCCCGCGAGGGCTGGTATCCGAGTCGGACCGACTGTCATTTGGGGTGAATGCTTGTGACAAGCGAGAGGGCACGGCTGGCGCGGCGGTGAGGGCCAACGCGAGGGGTTTCTGTGGAGGTGGGGAGGGTGGTTCGAACATCTTCTCAAGAGCCAACGGGCTGAAAAAGTCCTTTATGCCGCCCTTTTTGACCTGCTTGCCTGGTGTCTTTGGGAGAAGCGCGGCGACAGGCATGTCCTCCCTGATGAGAAATGTTCCGGCGGTGTCTGGACACGCGTCATTGTCGATGCGGACTGTCGGTGTGTGGAGGAAACCAGGAAGTGGGGTGGTGAGCGAGAGAGACTGCGTTCCGAGGGAGGCGTCATCGTCGTCGACCCATTCTTCGTCGAGATCGTCGGTTTGCCACGCCGGGCGGTCCATTCTCAGTGGCGTAGTCAGGAGACTGATGACTTGTCCTTGTCGTCGTGGAACTCGAACAGTGTCGGCGCGTGCAGCATGTCGAACACGTGACCACGCACATTGTTGGTCCATAGTGGTCCACTGTGTACACCTGTTTGGTCCATTGTCGATCCTTCCTCATTCTTAGCAAGTAGTAGTAGAGCTCAAGGCCACAGAGCTCTTTGACTTGTAGGACGTACAGTACTAGCTGAGGTCGTGCTTGTTGTTCCGACACCCTGTATCACCCGATACCCTCCAATCACGCGCTTGTCGGTCGAATATTATAGTTCCATCTCCCAACTTGCTCGTTTCAGCCGTACCTGATGACAGCGGGTTGTTCCCGAGCCATCAGCGGCGTTGGCGTGCTACACAATAGCGGGCGTACTCACACACGTCGATATTGGCACTCTCGGTCTGGAAACGATATTCCCAGCTCATTTCCGTCCAGCAGGACAAACACCGCCTTTTGGCGATATTCCAACTCTGCCATCAAGATTTTGGCGGTTCGTCCTAGTGATCAAACACGTCGCCAGGAAACCTTCCACTTGCCGTACATAATTACCCGCATATGTGATGTGATGAAATGATCCAGTCGATTTGGCATTTCAAGTTGCCACACATGGGAACCGCGGAGACCTTGGTGATTTCGCGCATGATAGCGATCGCGCGCTCGAGTCGGCCAAGATTTCGCTTGCAGTCACGTTCAGGAGAATGAGTTATTTGTTGCATCAAGCTGTGTCAATATGGCCTGCGACGCTTGTCACCTCAGTCGGCGCCACCGGTATACGAACCACTATGATTGATCCCGCGATGCGCACAGACGTGTCAGAAGACAAATTACGCCATTATAGCCTCCGAGCGGTACCGCATTCGCAGCGGGAGAACCACCTGTTTCGTCTATGCCATCCATCAGTGCTTCTGACTTGCTTGCTACTTCTCGGCTTCTCGAGCCATCATGATCCACGATGGACCTTTCAGAAGGTGACACGTTGAGCCGTCTCGTTTGGTTGAATGATCCGTGTGTGTTACGTTCGACGAACTCGTGAGGATGCTTGTTTTATTGCTACTTTGGGTGTCTCCTCCGAACCGATGGAATAGGACTTCACACAGACTTGGCAAATGCTCCGGATGGCACTCTCCGTCCTAACGTATACTCACATCCCGGAGATCCGATCAACTGCCACTTCAAACAGCGATGGACTTGATCGTAACCCCCCCCCCCCCATGCATAGATTGGCATGAACATCTCGATAAGTACATGTACATATGGGTCTGCCGACCTCAAGTCAACGGGGCTGTCAAGCAACGAGCGTTGCCGCGAAGCGCAATCGGACATACATCATCGACCAGTTACCAGCTTGATCCCTACAATCCACACTACACATTTGCGCAACTTCGTCCAGGATTTCTTCCGCGTCCACGTCCTTGACCGTTTTCAAAAATGTCTGCCGTACAAAGAGCTGAAGCCATGCACGAAGACCGCCATCACTGAGTGGTGTCAACCGTGGCACCAAGGACATCGTGTCGACTCGAAAACCAGCGGTTTGGAGCAGCTGTGAGTGTCCGTTATGGATATGTATCATTTTAACGTCTTTGATAGCTTACCGTCTGGTATTCTTCGACAGTCGGGAAATACCAGGGGTCCATCTCCTCCGGGTTGAACCCACGCTTCCTCAGAGCATAGTGCGATGCCATCCTAACACCTGCATTTTCTTGAATATATTGCATGACACACCACAGAGAGGTTGTGAGAGGTTGTTCCCTACCGATGCAGTTCATAAACCCCCCCATCTCGCAAACGAACCGTCCTCCTGGCTTGAGAACGCATTTAAGGCCCTCGAGCACGCCTGCAGGATTGCGCTTGCACCAATGCAACGCAGCGTTACTGAATGCTGCATCGAACGGCTTGTCCAACGGGAACAGCGGTGGTATTTTAAGGTTCTGCACATCGCAGACGAGGGTCCTCTTGACGCCATTCGCCGTCGCTTTCGATACCTAGGTAAAAGCATCATGATACCACGCGGCAAAAGTCTCGACGCGACGACGGACCATGTCGTCGCTATAGTCGACGCCCAGCACAACGCCCTCGACGCCCACCGCGTTTTGGATCTTGACGGTGACTTCTCCGCTGCCGCACCCGAGGTCTATGATGCGGTCCCCAGGACTGGGATTTAGCCAGGATAGAATGGGTGCCGTGTACGCGTCTGAGAAGACGAACGAGGCGGTCTTGACATAGTCGTCTGCGCCGTAGTCCCCTTGGACCTGTCGCTGAGAGGGCACGTTCGCCATGGTCATTGAACCCGGTGCGAGCTTCGGCCAACTGATATTAATATACTCAGGGGGATTCGGCGTTGGTGCTCTCGGCCGAAGGGATGTTCATGTTGTCGTACAGCTTTACCAGGAGCCCGATAGGCTGATGACTTTGAAATTGGTTCAATTGTAGAAGCGATTGCATCGGCCGAGGACTCGGACGCGAAAGCCGAAGCTCGTGTATCCCAGCTAGATCTTGCTTCTCAAGGGCTGGCTGTCGCATTTCAACGTGCATAACCACGTACAAGTTCGTTGTACGAGAGATGGATTTTTTGATCGGGTTACGGTAGGCTCTGGGCGTCCGTGACCATCTACCTGTTGGTCAGGCGGAGAGCCAAACCAAAAATGCGGCCATGAGCAGCCAGCGACTATCCGCGAGAAATTGTGCCTCTCGCCACCCACCACCTGGGGTGGACTACCAAGGGAAAATAAACACACGATATACGGACGTGGCAGAATCACGTGGGATGGTCATTGTTGGCATTGACAAGGACCAACTCGTCTCATGATTCGGACGGGCTATAAGATGTTGTACTTGGTGGTAAAGTAGGCTGAATAATAGGTTCAGGCAATGCGCGGTGAGGTACGATGCGACTTACGACTTGAACTACCGCAAGGTGTTTCTCAAGTGCAGACTGTTTGGTGAAGTGGTGCCACATGTACGCCCGCTTCTTGCTCGAAGTGAATATCCTGTTGGATCAATGCCACGAATATGATACCTTACAGTCAAAGAAGAACAATATTTCGTCAGCGACTCCTGCATGCTTGTATTATTTATTAAACGGATGAGAAAGTGTTTGGTGCCATGAACAGGAACATCCCTCTTGGATGCCACGATTGGTAAACACCTGCATCGAACGAAATGTGATTAGCTCCGTCAATGGAATTCGTGAAACCGATAGCTTCTTAGTGCTTGGCCTTTCAAGACTGTCTGGATGACTCCATGGACAAAACGCAGGTAACACAATTTGCTCGTGATCGGAGCGGAAATGAAAGGGGTATTGCAGTGAATACGAGTCATCAGCGGCTTTGGTGCGACGAAGATCAGCACCGTGACTGAGGATCCTCAGAACCTAGGGATTCGCGACGATCGATTATGCGGTGTGGAAGGAGTGAGTTTAAACTGGCAATTCGTTCCCAGGCTCATTCACTGTGGCCTTGCACCACAACCACCACAACCACCACCGACGACGACGACGACAAGGTACGTCAACACGATGGACACTCAGCCAAATCCCGCCTACACCATCCTGCGCATAAAGCGAAAGCGCACAGAAGAACCCTTGGACGCGCTCGGTATGCACATTTGGCCACACACGCGCCGCACACACACCAGACTCGCTCACACCGCTGGCAAGCAGTCGTCGAATCGCGCTTTAGGCGGAAAAAATCGCGTCCGGGCGTCGACGTGTTTCAGTTTGCACGGACGGTCGAGGACGAGACGTGGGAGGACGGCGCGTTGAGGGAGACGCTTCAGGTGAGGTTGGGCGCTGGGCGCGTCTTCGTTGGTGCTCATGCACATGTGTCGGTCCCCGCCGTTTAGTCACAGATTTCGAGGTTGGCGCAGGATTCCAATGAAGGTACAAGAGCACAAACGCCGGCTGATCGAGAGACACGACCTACGCGAACGGATAATGGGGCGCGACGATATGCTGTCAAAGTCGCAGGCGATGGGCAAGGTTCGAGAGCAAAGAGACGCCCTACTAGTCCGTACGTCCACCCTACCTTTTGCACCCCGTCCCAATACCTTACCCTGTGGCATCCCCTTCAGCCCCAAAGTCATTTCTGCCAAAGACATTCCTCGAAACGACTTCAAGATGTACGATGCTGTCCTTGAAGACCATGGTCCCGCCTTGCCGCCCATGGATCCCGAGATGGAAAAGTTTTTGCCTATGCTTCAAGACTATCTGACACGTACGCATGTGCCTCTTAGTTCCTCGTTTTTCGAGACGCTCATGGTCTCCTGTATAGTACAAGAATCTGGTGGTATCTCCAATACCAATGCATACGCCACCAGCGATGACTACGTTTGGGATGTGTTTTACCGGAGACCGTATTCATTGTCTGAGTGGAACTCGTTTGCCGCCAACTATGGGACGGTGTAGGTGTGCTTCGCACAGCTTACACAGCAAGACTGACGTCTAAAAGGACCGGCCTCCCACCGTCTATGGAGGACGAGGATGTGTCTGACAACTCTGATTCCGAAGAAGAGGATGGGGCCGACGAGGATTCCAACGGTTTGTGTCGCGATCTGGATTGCGATCCTGTCCTCACGTTCGTTCATCAATACCCACAGCTGAAGAGTACTACAAGAACGACTATCCCGACGAGGAAGACCCCGATAGTGATGACGGTCGTGTGCAGCATCTCGATTGAGTATCAGCTTTTCTGACCTGACTTTCTAGACTCATTCCACGACG
Source organism: Boletus rubescentipes (assembly GCA_038092775.1). Taxonomy (NCBI): domain Eukaryota; kingdom Fungi; phylum Basidiomycota; class Agaricomycetes; order Boletales; family Boletaceae; genus Boletus; species Boletus rubescentipes. Next base: position 6,126 of record JBBPRA010000161.1, on the reverse strand, counting down.
CCACGGATGACGAGGACTTCGTCAGCGATCCTGCAGACAGTGATCACGACTGGCGATGATACGCCCTCGAGGTTATGATAACGTGCTAATACATTTGCATTTTGCTCAAGATTTGAATTCATATCAAAACATCACGGACGTGCTCCCATTCATCATGTTGTGTCACTATACAATGTTTCATAGATTCTTGTCTCTTCTTGTCAAATGACCATTTGCCTTTATGTTTACGGAACGTCTTGTCGCCTTCCGAGCCCAGTCGTTGCTAGTGAACTCTTGTTGCTCGGGCTTTTTCGTAACTCGAGCTGCACGAGGTGAGCATCCGACCAGACGACTTGTTGTGTGAACGTACCTCGTCGTCCAATGCCATCCGCCCCTTGCGTGGTTTCCTACCAAAGCTCAACAACCCCAAAAACGCCAGCATTGCAAACGACAGGATCACCACGGCGAGCGTCAATCCAGCGCCGAGGAACCCAGCACCGACCGGACTGATGGGCGACAAGGCTGCCGAACGCGCTTGTTGCGCAGCAAGCGTGAGGGCACCACACCCCCGATCTTGCGTATTCTGGCACACATCGCACCACGCGGCCGTCGTATTCACAGCATAGGGCTACGTATCCCCAGTCAGTCGCGCAAGGAGGTGCGATCCAAAAAAAGGGGGTACTTACAGCCACAGCGTCGATGAACACGGAGAGCGGTACGTCCCCCGTTTGGTTCAAAAAGTCGTACGTCGCAAAGTCCTCGTCGGTGCCGTTTTTAAAATTGAATCGAATCACGGGTTCACCGCCAGAGCTTGGTTGGCGGACCTCGAGCGCCACGGCAGAGGCATAGTCCACTGACGCAGAGATACAGAGCTCAGTGGGGACGCACGACGGCAAGGCCAAAGAGGGGATGGGATTCACCGATTCCAGCGAGCTGAGGGTTGGCAGCTGCCACGCCCGTCATGTTGAAGAAGGACAGGAAAGGTTTATAGGCAATAGCAGTGATCATCATCTTGACGGGGTTGGTCGTGTTGACGATATTGTCGAATGCCTCGAGAATGGAAGGAACCATTGCTTGGCCGGCGACTGGACCGGACGCGTGGGTTTAACAGAGGTAGGAACCCGAGTGTGCGCGGCATGACTCACTATTTCCGATGCCAGCTATGCTTGGGTCCGTGAAGACGTTGTATTCGTGCCAATTTGCGAGGGCTCTTGCCTGTGCGAGGAACGTAGGAGGAAGTGCCTTGGCAAATGTGGCGTTGTGAATGCTGTTGACGTTCATGTAGTCAAAGATCTAATGAAAGGTGGTGTTGATCACAAGTGTCTCAGATGATGCAGTTTCAACGTACGTTCCACTGCAAGTAAGTCAGACTCGATGTAGAAGCCACGCCTCAAGACAAGGATTCATACCATGTTCTCCAGGTTGACCGATCGTCCGTCCAGGTAGGGAGGAAGGAGCTCGAGGAAAGCAGCACTTTGATTGGCCATTTGTTGAAACTCTTCGGAATTGTAAAAGTTGGTCGTATGAGTGTCAAACGTCTGGCAGTCAAATGAATACACCGCCAAGACCTGCAGCGAGGTACTCACATTGCAATCCAAGAAACCTTCCAACGAAACATCCAGATTTGGGTCCACGGCATCAACTTGATAGGTCTGTTAGCCCCTTTGATCTCAGGATGCATTGCTGATGGCTTACTGGGGACGTACTGACGATCACCAAATGTCATTGATCGAGTTAAAATTAGACTACCAAAGCAAATGCGCGTACCTGATATCCCTCAAGGGGAGCGACGATCGTCGAGCCATTCGCGAGCGTGATATTATTATTGGCCGTTGCGGGCCAAAGTCCCTGCGTGAGCGAAACGCACGAGTCATACACGACACCACTTTCACCACCGAGATCAGCGCGGATGTACACTTGGAACTGATCAAAGAGGGTAGTGTTCATTCCGGGGATGTACGAGGGAGAGGAAGTATTCAGGTAGATCGATTGTAAGAACTCGCCCAGCTGAAATTCTTGTACCTAGCGTGCGTCAGCGGGGGTCTGGCTTTAGGCTCGAGATAACGCACGTTACCCAAGGGCGTGATTTGTGTGGCAGTCGCAGTGTACGTTGTCGGGCTTTGATAAAAGCCTTGTCGATCGCCGTGGCGGACGATGAGGACGACGCCAAGCATTTCGTTATCGTTGGACGCCATGGTTCAATGGACCTGGGAGACGGAGAGCCCGTGGACGAACCCAGGAAAAGGGGATTATTATAAGGGAGACGGCGTATCTCCGACGGGGGTGCGTCTTTAGCCGATGTGACTTCGAAGAATCTGGCATGCCACCTGACGCACCCAACCCATGATGATGGGAAGGATTTTTCTAGCTGCCTTGCGTTCTTTGCGATGATCCTTGTGGTACGACGATCGCGTGCATCTCGGAGTACGACTGAAGACGCACCTTGAAATGTCATCGAGTACTTGCAGTAGCGTTAGAATCGCCTTTGACGGCAAGGTCATTTTTCTTACGGGGCCGAGGGATGCTTATCGATGTTCAATACAAATATGCTCTTGCTGAGGGACTTCGGCGTGTAATCTAGGAACGGCGAGAGATCAGTCTCATCTGAGCTTGTTTCCAGCAAGCTAATGTGGCCAAATTGTGGCGGCGATGGATGGCTCGAGTTGCATGTGCACATGTTAGTGTGTCGGCGTTGTGCCTGTCCCTGAACAACTTTGGGAGCCGCGAGCACTGGCAGTGGCTTGATGCAAGAACACGGAGAGTGGCAGGTTCAAGTCTTTTTTCTCTCCACCCCACCGTTCCATCCATGGGGTTGAGAGTTGTTTTGGGAAAGCGTGATCACGGTGCTCGGACCCATGCGACTCTCGGATCAACTTACCCACACGGGTCAGTTTACTCATCCGAGTCAGTGCTTCCGAGACATTCCACGCGTACAATTCGCATGATTTTACCACAACGTTACTCCCTCGTGTTACTTATGTAGTCGGGTTCTGTGGCCTCATAGACGGTCTGGTCACCAGACTACGTATTACGAATTTTCTACCGTTTACAAGTAACTGTTGAACCTTTCCCTAGACGGCCAGTACCTTTCTTACTGTCTCCGAGCGAACATGTGACGATCGATCACGAGGAACGGAGAGGGCGGCAGGCAGTGGTCCAGGCGTTGCGCCCGCGGGGACAAACAGGAGACCCCACGCTCGTTGGCAAAAGGCCCTGACCACTTGCCAGAATGCAGTCCGCAGTACGTCTCTACCCACCAGCATACGACATTCGTGTCGAAGAGATCCCTATTCCAAAGTGAGTGGGGCTGCTTCACCAGCTTGGCATGCGGGGTGCTCTGTCGATCGGAGTGCTGATAGCATCACAGGATAGAACACCCAGACGATGCGATCGTCAAAGTCAAGGTATGTCCGTCTCGCATAGACTTTTCTTGTGGATTGTTGGATTTTGCTAGCTCGCTGGGTTGTGTGGCAGCGATCTGCACCTCTATCGCGGGACTGAAGTGTCCAAGGAACCGTAAGCTGACCAGCGTGATGTCTATCGCGATTTCATGACAAAAATGATAGTTCCGTTTGTGGACACGAATTCATCGGAGAAGTAATTGCTCTAGGTGCAAATTTCCATTCGGGAGCGAAGGATCGACCGCATCTGTATGCCACTCTTCAAGTGGGCGATAAAGTCGTCTCACCGTTCACCGTGTCTTGCGGGGAGTGCCAGTGCGTGCTCAAATTTCTGTTTCTCATCAGTCGATCATCATATGGATTGGGTTCAATAGTTATTGTCGTGTCGGTTTCACTTGCAGATGCGTCGAAAGCCGACTCTTTGGAACACCGGACACACCGGGGGGTCAGGCCCAATATGTCCGCGTCCCACGTGCGGGTGGTACACTCTACAATCTCCAAGGCATCTCGGCCGTTTCTGTACGTCCTGATCGAGACACCAAGGAGACGATCGGGAAACTCGCAGACTCGTCATTGCTTTTACTCTGCGATATCTTGCCAACGGGTGTATTCGCAGCCTTTCAGGCGTTAAACCATCCAAAGACGCTGCCGACGCTGACCTCGAGATCATACGCTCAGAGTTCGGGAGCTACCCTGTTGGACAGCGGCGCATCGGTCCCGTTGAAGGCAGAAGACAAGGTGTTGACGATCGCCATCATCGGTCTTGGGCCAGTGGGAGTGGTACGTCGATGGCTACCGAGTTGGATAGTCGCTTATACAGCTATGAATGACAACAGTGCGCGTGTATCGCATTGCTCGACATGCTCTACGCGAGAGACGTCGAGTTTCGCATTGTCGCGATTGACCCGACAGAAATTCGGCGACAGAAGATCGAGGCGATATACGCCAAGGTCTCACAGGCATATGGGAAGCAGAGAAATGGCCATCTGGAAGTATCTGATATCGAAGCAAGCAAGGAGGTCGTCGCAAGATGGACGCAAGGGATCGGATGTAATGTAGTCTTGGAGGTGAGCATGATGCCAAGAACTTGAATCGACTTAAGCTTTTTATGCAGGTTGTCGGGAACGCGAGTGCGCTTTCGCTGTCGTGCGAGTTGGTGAGACCATTTGGGTGCATCAATTCGGTCGGGGTGCATGCGGAGTATTCCGTGCCCTACACTTGCCGGGAGTTGTACAACAAGAACTTATCGTTGGACTTTGGGCGGTGCCCCGTGCGCGAGATGTTTCCTATAGCACTGGACTTGCTACTCCGAAGGCAAGACATCTTTGGAGAGGTTGGGGGAGAAATAAGCTTGGTGGAAAAGATTGTCGGGTTCGATGTAGCGGCGAAGGCATACGACGATTTCGATAAAGGGAGATGTGGAAAGGTATTGTTTGATCCTTGGAGATGATCAAAGGTATTTTACTCTGCCCATCTTGCGTAGTGTTGCCCTATGTTCTGAATCTCTAAGATGATTGCTAGACTATGGCAATCAAGTTCTGATCCTTTCGTACGTCTCTGAGTATGGGTAAAGACGCATCTTGTTTTGGGACTTACATTGTTACAGTAGGTCAGAATGGCCTGGGACAGCAGAGAGAAGCGCCGAGAGGGCCAGGCCGAGTGATCCTGTCAGTCATGACTCGGATGTGTTCTCTGTTGTTGAGGGTTGAAACGTTGATTCGTCAATTTCGTGTAATCTTGGGATGCTATCCGCAAAAATACTCAAGGAACCCCACCCTCCAACTCAGCTTTTCCGATCCCCCCCCCCGAACACTAACCCTTACCGGAATGTAATCCGTAGTACGTTTCTACCCTTCAGCATATGACACTCCTGTCAAGGAAATCCCTATTCCAAAATGAGTGGCAGCGGCCCGGGGACTGACAGATCAACAGGACCGTAAAAGTGTCAACGTTACCCCCTCGTATTACTTATGTAGTCTGATGAATAGGTTGTTCTATGGCCTCATAGACGGTCTGGTCACCAGACTACCTCCCACTGTTTACTAGTAACTATTAAACCTTTCCCTAGATGGCTAGCACCTTTCTTACTATCTCCGGGCGAACATGTGGCGATCGATCACGGGAAACAGAGAGGGCGCAGGCAGTGGTCCAGGCGTTACGCCCGTGGGGACAGACAGGAGACCCCAAACTCGTTGGCAAACCCTGACCACTTGCCAGAATGCAATCCGCAGTACGTTTCTACCCACCAGCATACGACATTCGTGTCGAAGAGATCCCTATTCCAAAGTGAGTGGGGCTGCTTCGCCCGCTTGGCATGCGCGAGGTGCCCCGTCGATCGGAGTGCTGATAGCATCACAGGATAGAACACCCAGACGATGCGATCGTCAAAGTCAAGGTATGTCCGTCTCGCATAGACTTTTCCTGTGGATTGTCGGATTTTGCTAGCTCGCTGGGTTGTGTGGCAGCGATCTGCATCTCTATCGCGGGACTGAAGTGTCCAAGGCACCGTAAGCTGACCAGCGTGATGTCTATCGCGATTTCATGACAAAAATGATAGTTCCGTTTGTGGACACGAATTCATCGGAGAAGTAATTGCTCTAGGTGCAAACTTCCATTCGGGAGCGAAGGATCGACCGCATCTGTATGCCACTCTTCAAGTGGGCGATAAAGTCGTCTCACCGTTCACCGTGTCTTGCGGAGAGTGCCAGTGCGTGCTCAAATTTTCTGTTTCTCGTCAATCGATCAT